>QAXD01000088.1:0-246357 GCA_004335575.1 Haematococcus sp. NG2 | reverse complement strand
ATCTGCTTTACCAGCCGGCTGTCATGTCTGCGTGCCACATGACCTGCAAAACGCATGCTAGTGCTGTCTGAGTATAATGCTGCACCAAGAGTGTGCGAATCGATCAGAACTGCACCTGTGCAGCATTGTGTGGTTGCTGAGTGTCCAGTGCTACACGCCACGTTGTGTGTGATGTGTGCAGGGTGCCTGTGGGCGCAGTACTGCCGACGCGTACTGCCGCTATCAAGGCTACTTCCTGTCAGTTGATGCGCGCCTCAAATCTGGCACATTGACCACCGTACTGCTACGCACGGTCACCTTCAGTACGGGTGGTGTGATCACTCGCGCGAACGGGCAGACATTCGCGTACATCACCTGCATCGGCACCGCGCTGCGTGAGTGGACACAGTGAACAGAACAACCCTGCACACATTGCGACAGGGGTGGTTCACTGGGAAGGGTGGCTGACAGACATTGGGGGGCACTTGCCGAAACTACTTGTTGGGGCCTTTTACCGTGTAGTTGCTGGCATGACGGACTCCTGCCCTGATCGCCCCCACTGCAGCTGACACGGCGCGTGAGGCGAATCAGACGCGCATTGCGGCCATCCTGCAGCTCAACGTGAGCAGCCCCAACATCACACCCACGCGGCGGCGGCATGCACTCACTGCATTCCCCAGCCACGTGCGAGCCGAGGTGCCGGGTGGTGCTGCAGCAGTGCATGAGCTGGTGCTTGATGGCATGGACATGGTGGCTGCAGGCAGGGGGGACACAGCCACAAGTGTGCGGCGCCAGCTGCTGGCACTGACAACGCAGCAGCAGGAGTTTCTGGCAGACGTGGCCCTGTCGTTTGCCCAGTCCTCCAGCCTGAACCTCACCTCCCCAGCCTCACTCATCCTGGACGGCTGTACAGTGGGCACTGACAATGTGGGGCGTACCGCCTTCAACATTATGGTGCTACTGCCGTCCACTGTACCGGATGTAGTACAAGCATATGCTTTCCTGGACCAGTTCACTGATCGTGTGGCCACGGTCCTGTCTGGCATTGGCGTATCCACTGATGACATCGTGCAAAACTACACCATCAATGCTGGTGCCTCATCATTCGGGGTGAGATGGGCCTGGCTTTGCATCGCTGGTGCTTGGAGTGCGACCACGCGCTGCAGCTGTGGGTGCACCTGGTCATCAACACTGAGCTGCAGCAGTGGGGTATAGCTGTGGCGCATGCCTATTGCTGCATCACCTAACGGTCTCTGCAAGCTGCTGTGTACCCCATGTGCTGCATCATGCTACAGGTGCGCTCTGTGGCACTGCCTACTGTTGTGGATGATGGCACAGTACCCACGGTGCCCATCAACATCACCAGGGCAGACTTGGCCAGGTTCACGCCTCCCCCCTCACCGCCGAACAGCCCGCCCTACACTACACCCCCTCCGTCCCCTGTTTTTAGTCCCCCAAACCCTCGTGCTCCATCTGCTCCATCCCTGCCACCCAACGGCCAGGTGTTCAGCCCGCCTCGCGTCCCAGTGGAGATCCTGTCGGTCGACAAGCTTGTGGAGGTCCCATCTGCCTTTGATAAGTTCTGGATCGACAACAACTACCGCAACACCATCATCATTGGCTGCGTGGTGGGCGCCTGCACGCTGCTCGCCGTTGCTCTGTGCTGGTGGTACACGCGCCGCCGCATCAAGCATGCAGAAATGTTTGCGGATGCCCGCAACCCCTTGCGTGCAAGCACACAGAAGGAGGAAGAGGCCCCCGCATCACGGAGCAACTCTAACTTGGACACACATTCCACCATCCCCACCGATACGCCCTTGGCCGTCCGTGGTCTGCAAGCGTCGCCGTCCAGTGGGTTCAGAGGCAGGGCAGCCACTGTGGAGCTGGGCGCACGGGCATGGGGCGATGACGCCCCGATGGGCACTCCCAGTGGGCCGCGTGGCTCAGGGGATGGACGCAGCCCTAGCGGCAGTGGCAGGGCGCGTAGCAGCAGTGGGGACGGGCGGAGGAGTGGCAATGGCGGCATCCTACTCAACGGAGCAACTGGCGGGGGGATCATTCTTAACGGTGGTGAAAGGGTGGCAAGCGGGCGTGCATCCGGGTCAGGCACCATCCGGCTGGGCACAAGTGGCCGTGAATCTGGCACTGGCCTGAATGCCATTGAGGAGAACCGCGGCCCCTCAGTGCTGGGCCCCAACCCGCTGTTTGAGCCGGATGAGCAGCCGCCGCTCACGCCCACTGATGGCATCAGCGTGGGTACCTCCAGCAAGCCGGCTGGCACAATGGTGACTGCTGAGAGCGCAGCCCCTCAGATGGGCGCCTACACGGTTCTGGCAGCTGCCAACGCGTCTCTTGGCTCACAGCCCTCCATGCGCAGGGGCCCAAGCTCAGGGGCGAGCAATGAGCTGGCCCCAGTGGACATGGCGGACCGCTCGTCTGCCGGTGACCGCGACCGCCCATCACCCCCTGGGCGCTCCTCACTGGAGCGCAGGCCGTCCGTGCGCGCGTCGGGCACCCCGTCAGGTTCTGGTGCGCCTCACGCATCGCTGGCGACCTCAGCCAGCTTTGGCAAGAGCGTGGTGCTGGGTGCCAGCACGGGCATCGGTTCCTTGCGCCGCAGTGACACAGGTGATCGCTACAGCCCCGACAAGCTGCCGACGCCAGTTGTGCTCAGCGTGGGGCGAGCCAGCGCATCTGGTGCGCCCTCTGCTGCGACCTCTGATGCGTCACCACTGGCCACGTTTGCACCTGGACGTGCCACCAGCAGCCTTCCAGGCGTGGCACCCATGCCATCCAGGCCCTATGGCCGGCTGCCATCACTGTCGGGCAGCGGTGCCGGGTCCAATGCAGGCTCGTCAGTGCTGGATGGTGGAGACAGGTCTTCTGCACCATCACGAACCAGTGCAGGGCTTACCTTCCTGACACCAGTGCCCTTGGGCCGCTTGGGCAGCAGCGGTGCGGCTGTGCAGCTGTCGCAGGCCAGCATCGAAGAGCAGCAGGCGCAAGGCTCCAATGGCGCAGAGGTGTCCAGCAAGTCGGGTCGCCCCAACCAGCCCCAGCCCGGCGCTCAGGGTTCCCCGTCACCTGCGCTCAAGCAGAACCCGTCAGTGGCACGCGTCTTGGGCCCAGGGCCTGTGAACCGTGACACGAGCATGCCAGGCTCCACCGATGATGATGACAGCCCGAAGATTATCCTGGAGCCACCACAGCGCTTGCTGGGAGGTTCAGGTCCGGTTGGGTTGCCAGCTGCGGCAGGCCCATCAGGTGCTGGCACCTTGTCCAATGGCTGGATGGAGGACGCAGCAGAGCAAGACGTGCGGTCATCCCGAGGCAATCTGCGCCCCAGCTCACCAGGGCAAGGGAGGCCAGGGTCAGCCAGTGGCCGGCCCCGCACCTCTGCGCCTGGTGTGTCTGGCGGCCTGGGTGTACTGCCAGCCCGCAGCTTGGGCCGCTCGGGTTCGATCCTGGGGGGTGGCAAGACAAGTGAACGACACAGTGAGATTGGCAACGGTGTGCTGGTGCAGCCCAGCACAGCTGCCACAGGAACTGGTGCAGGGCCAAGCCTCATGACCAGCTTGTCCACCCGGTTCACTGAAAAGTGGGCAAGCCTCCAATCACGCGAGACGGACAACCTGCCAGCACCTCCCGCCTTTACCCGCACCACATCAGCACGCCCCAGCACGTCTGGCAACTTATAGATGCTGGAGCTGGTGCGTCACGGGACAATTTGGTCAGCCCTCGCGTTGCTACTGCTCTGCTGCACATTCTTTTTTCTGGCACCATGCTTTGCCGGTGGACAACTAAGGATCTGAGGCAGGTTTGCAAGTTGACCACAACAAACATGAAGCATGCATAAGTGCACAAGAACTATTTGTCATAGCAGGCGCAGACTCCCCAGCAGCAGCGATGCATCCTGATGCTTGCACGGATGTGGGTGCTGTGATGGGGCCTCAAGTACATGGCGTGCTGCACGGTTGCACTGTTGGAACTTGTACATGGTAGACTTGAATGTGTGGATTGAGCTGCAGGATGGGCGTTCTCAGCTAGCATGTCTGGCAACTGTCCGCCGGCATACCTGCAGGCCCATCGAGTGTGGCCTAGCTACCACCATCGCTTTGTCGCATGCAGGTCTGCAGACTCTGCACAGTGCTGTCAGCTGCATGCTCCACAATGTTTGCTGCACGTATCGATGGATGGGCGCGCTACTTTGGCTTGCTTCCTGGCGACATTGCGTGGTTCCATACCTCGCAACTCTTGCTCTTATAAGCAGCGGTAGAACATGGGGATGCAGCTGCAATCATATTTTTCACCTCTTTTGCACACCCACAACCATGTGGAGTACCACACGCTCACAGACCATACTTGCCCATTTGCCCTTCCACTTCGGGGCACCACACGGACAGTGATTGTATTTAAACCACGTGTAAATACGCTAATGTGGTAACATGTGTGTCCAAACATGTCCAGCGGACATCAGGTGGACGCCATCACTGGTACGTTTCCTAACCCAGCACATGCCCCTCATAAGCAGCAGCACGATGGGCAGCCTCAGCCAGCATGGGCTGCCGTCTCTAGGTCACTGTGTGGCAGCTCCATGCGCCTCCACCATCACAGCCCCCTCCCACACCTTCGTGTGCATCAGCTGCCAGCAGTGCTTTAAGCTT
The DNA here is from genome assembly GCA_004335575.1 of Haematococcus sp. NG2. Classification (NCBI taxonomy): domain Eukaryota; kingdom Viridiplantae; phylum Chlorophyta; class Chlorophyceae; order Chlamydomonadales; family Haematococcaceae; genus Haematococcus; species Haematococcus sp. NG2. The sequence goes on along the minus strand of QAXD01000088.1, from coordinate 241,714 downwards.
AGTGTACCATTGGCCGCGCTGTATGCAACGTCTCCATTCTACACACACATGACACAGGCACACATAGCTCAGGCACCAGCAGCTGCGGTCTTTCATATGGGCCTGCACACCGACGGCCAGCAGCAAGGGTCCCCCTCGGTCATGGGCCATGTGCATACAGGATTAGGAATATAGCACAGGCTGGAGCAGGGCAGTGCCGCAGCCAGCCAGCCAGCTCATCAGCCTCCTGCACACGGTAGCCCGCAACACGGCGCCCCCCGCGCGCGTCTCACAATCAACGCCACATTGCGGAGGAGCAGCAGCAGGAGGGAGCGCAGCGTGCGCAGGGACCAGGTGGGCGCCGCTGGTACCACGGCAGGTGGTCATCAGGCAAGCGCCCCTTTCTGCGGTGTGCGCGGCTGGTGTGTGCGTAACAAAGGGAGCGCCCGCTGCAGCCCAGCCTGCAGCACCCAGGCAGGCTGAAGATGACCCCAGGGGCACCTGAGCCACACCACCAGCTGAGCAGTCAACGCACCTGCCTGCAACACCTGCATCCCTGGTTCCATAATCCTTGCGGGCTGTGTGGCGCTCCTCCACCTCCACCTCCACCTCCACCTCCACCTCCACCTCCACCTCCACCTCCAGAACCTCCAGCACACACTCTCGTAGGCCCAGCTGATCGCCCGAGCACGCTGGCATTGCACAATGATGATCCGCATCCGAGTCCAGCGATGTGAGTGCCTTGACAGCTGCCAGAAGCTGATTGGCGTCCTGATGGAGCTCGTGGCTGCGCCTTGCCACTGATGATGAAGCAGGCTGCACACAGCAGTGCTACTGGCACATGTGGCATGCCTCATACCTGATCATTGCAGGCAGTGACGACCGCGACATGCAGGCAGGATACGTATAAGAATTCGGGCCTTTGAACCCCTTCAATTCATCAGCTGCAGATCCAACACATGTTTCAGGGTTTGATGAGGGTTTGCGGTGGAGCTGGAGCTGGAGCAAGAAACCTGACTTTTGTGTCGCCCAAGTTAGGTTTAGTTGTCGTTGTTTGCACCCTGTGTAGGTAGGCGGTACATTGCTCAACGACCCTGTGCTAGGACGTCTCTACCAGCAATGTAGATTTAAGATACCAGTATAGTAGGGGCGCCCCCGTCAGGGCCCGGCGTCCATGGCCGAGCACGTCCAGATAGAGCAGGGCACGGAAGCCCCCCTGGAACACCAGCCTGCATCTCAGATGGAGACGCCGCGGAAGCCCGAAGAGTCAACTGTCAAGCTCCTGACGCATCTCGATGCTGGGCCGCTCACGCAGCATGTGCACGATGTCAAATCGAAAAATCCCAAGAAGAGGAAGCGCCTTGTGTCGCGTGTTGTGAGTACGCTCTGGTTCCCAATGGCCTGTGGTCATGCATGCTTGCATGTTGGCGGCCTGCAACACATGGGTTGACATGCAAGAAACTGGTGATGCTCAGGTGCTGGAGATGCTTGCCAAGGTATCTGCTGAGCTGGAGCTTGCACAACAACAGGCGGAGGAAGGGTGTGTGTTGCTTTTCCTTGGGCATAATACAGCTGCACGCTTTCTGCCAGATGCATGCAGACAGTTGGCTGAATCATAAAGTTTGTACGGGGCATGCATGCTGACCAGCGCGTCGCACTTTTATCTGATCTTCTGTGACATGCAGCACCAACCCCTTCCTGCCCAAGATCCTCATGCCCCCGGAACTGAAGAAAAAGCATGCCATTGAGCGGCTCAGGGACAAGAAGGGCCGCAAGGGATGGGGCATTCTGGGAGTGCTGCGCAAGGTGCGTATCACCAGTACTGGCGAGCACCCCCTGGACCAGAAGCATGGCCACTAGCTCTGTTCAGTAAATGCATATGGTAGCGGTGCTCTCACAGTCAGCAGGATGCGCAAAATGATTGGGCCCAAGCCAGCCACAGGGGCCACAAGAGCAGGTGTATCAAGTGAACATCGATGTTGAACATTGACGTGCTTTCGCTGCTCGACCACCACGCACTATCGCGGCACGCATCATGTGCAGCTGCGCGACAAGGCCAAGCCCGATGAGAAGCTGACCACCATCATAGTAGACGGTCACATGGTCAAAGTGCACGACGAAAACACAAGTTCAGAGGACAGCAGCGATGATGGGGCGTCCCCTCGCGGCCGGACAGGGAAGGTTCAGGTCGGGGACGGCAGCGACGCGCCCAAGCCACAGTCAGCAAAGAAGAAGAAGAGGAAGAAGCCGCTTCTGTGGCGCGAGCTGCTCAAGCCAAAGAAGAAGGATGGGGGCCAGGTGCAGGTGTGTTGATGTGCGTGCACATGTTCTGGCATTGTATGCAGCTGCAGATGCTGGGCCACCTGCAGTATGCCTTGATCATGCACGTCGACCTACAAGCGGCACAGGATGCAGCGTCAATGTGCCCACTCACATGCCCACAAATGCATGTATGCGCACTGTACCGCCCTCCTTTTGCAGGCTGACGAATTGCCTACTGCTGCGGATCCAAGTGCCATGCCAGACGACAGCAGCGCAGCTGGGTCTGGGGTGGCCTCCTCGCCCCCCACCAACAATACCCCCACCCCCATGCCCCCCCATGCCCCCCCACCCTGCGGCCTCTCCCACCCCAGAGAGCGACTCAGCCAGTCAAACACACGCCAAGGCGCTCTCCATACAGAAGGCGTCAATCACTGCTCGCTCCCCCAGTTTTCACCGCGCCCCCAGCATGGGCCGAACCACCAGCCAAATCCAAACTGTGGCCCCTGCGCGGCAGCCCAGCCTCAGGGACCCTTCCGCGAGCGTGGTGCCACCACCCCATGTGCCCAGCCTGCGGTCTAAGATTCAGAACACACCAGCTGCGGCCTCCGTGCGTGCAGGCCGGTCCAGGCAGCGGGAGAGCCACACCGGTGATGCAGCGTATCCCGTGGTGCACACCATGGAGCTGTCGTTTGGTTCGGCCAGTGCGCTCTCCGTGGCCATGCCCCAGTTGCCATCCATGCAGCCATCAGCAGTGCTGTCACCTACCAGCAGCCGCTCCCAGCACTCAGTGGAACCAAGTGTGCATGATTCTGTGCGGGTGCCGGGGTCGCTGCATCTCACACCACGCAGCACAATCCATGAGGAGGACGAGGGGCAGGTGGTGCAGGAAGGTGAGGACTTGCCGTCCCCTTTCGGCGCTGAACACGTGCCCCGCTCAATGAGCTCGCTGCGCACGTCACTCACCACGAGCCGCGGGCCCTCGCGCTCAGCCAGCCGCCTAGGGCCAGACGCATTGACGGCTGCGGGGGCATCAGATCTCCAGCAAGGGCTGGTGCATGATGATGATGATGAGGAGGAGGAGGAGGAGGAGGAGGAGCAGGAGGAGGAGGGAGAGGATGATGATGATACGCTTGATGCGCTGGGGCTGCTGATGCTGGGCTCTGGGCCATCCAGCCGCATGGAGCTCACCGGGTGCCTCCTGCTGCAGCTGGAGCTCGTGGCAACTGAGCTGTATGAAGGGGACGTGGAGGCTCCCTCACGGCCAGGCACTCCCCTAGAGGAGTACGCACAAGCCAGCCGTGACGACCAGCTGCTGGCAGTGATGGGGGATGACAGTGCGTGGCTGGATGGAACTGATTCCGCCGCATGGGATGAGGATGGTGACAGCAGTGAGGATGTGGACCTGGGCAGCGGGAGTGAGGCAGGGGATGGTGCGACGCTCAGCCGGCAGCTGAGCCGCTTGCGCCACGAGTTTGAGGAGGGTGGGGATGAGATGCTGGAGGTAGGAGATGGTGAGCAAGAGCGTGCAGGGGCAGCATTGAGCATGCTGCCCAGCCGCAGCACCACGCATCGTAGCAGGGACAGCTCGCGAGGCCCCAGCCGGTTGCCGAGCCGCAGGTTGCCTTCTGCAGCCCTGGCCCCCACGCTCAGCGTCCCCCTGACTGCACATGCTGAGGCGTTCGCCCAGCTGGAGGCAGAGCTGGCGCAGCAGCGTGCTCAGCTAGAGGCAGCAGCAGCAGAGGATGAAGCACATAAGGAGCAGTGGAAGCGGCCAGCCACGTTCCAGCAGCCGGCCATGCCACTGCTGGACACTGCACATGGTTGGATGCACCACTCACCTCGTGAGGCGCGCCACAGCCCTCGGCAGCAGCACCACAGCCCTCGGCAGCAGCACCACAGCCCTCGGCAGCAGCATCACAGCCCCCGGTCTGGGGCAGCTACACCCCGGCGCACACGCACAGATGACAGTGCAGTGAGCCCAGCTGCTGCGGCACCGCTCAGCCCGTATGCCAGACAGGCGCGTGGGGGACCCACACTGCTGGTTGGCCTGCATGCCACCCTTAGCACCACTGCAGCAGCCGCTGGGTCGGCCAATGCTGCAGTAGAATCACCTCGCTCCCATCATACCCAGCACCCCCCTTCATGGCTGCACACCTTTGGCTCGGTGCCTTCTGAGTTGAGCATGCCACAGCCTGAGCCCACACCGGCCCCTGCAGCCGCTGACACAGAGCTGCACCCAGCGCCAGCCCCAGTGACTGGGCACCAGTTTGTTCCCGTGGCCATGTCCCCTGCACAGCAGCAGCAGCAGCAGCAACAACAACAACACCAGGTGATGAGCCCTGCTTCAGCAGGGCAGACCCAGCAGCACGCCCCGGCATATGACCGGCTCAACACAGCGCCTGCGGCCATGCAGCACTACAGCCCATGGGACATGGTGCGCCCCAGCTCAGTGGCGGGGCTATCAGCGACGCTGCAAGGTGGTCTGGGGCGCACAAGGCGCGCAGACATGTCACGTGCCGTGCAGCTGCGATCCAGCTGCGCGATCTACAAGGGGCCGCAGCCAGGGGTACGTTTTAGGGGCAGTACATGAGTGCGGCTATTGCTGTGTGCGGTGCTGCTGCTTGCCAATGGTACATGCTCCACTCTTGCACTTCTGGTCGTACTGTTTGTGCCGATCTTTATGGGTCCATGTTTGCTTGCCTACAGGTACCTGCGCAGCAGACGGTGCTGCCTGCACTTGAGGCCATGATCCGGCTGCAGCAGCAGCTGGCTCCCCCCCTGCCACAGCCCATGGCCCAAAGTGGTGATCAGCTGAGCGCACGGAGCACTCCACAGCTGGCCCTTCCACCTGTACTGCAGCGTGGTTCAAGTGGTGGTGGGGCGGAACCACAGCTAGCTGAGCAGCACGGTACACGGCTCAGTTCTCACCACAGTGCAGCAGCCGGCAGCCGGCTGTATAGCCAGCTCCCAGCACATCAACCCCATCACGGCATCACCCGCACCTCTGCTGCAAGTCTACCGCCTGGTGTGCAGCTGCATAACCAGGGACGCCCCATGACTAGCCCTGTGCTTGGCAGCTCAGAAGCTGCTCAGCTTTGCCGAGTGCCAACCCCTTTTGTGCAGCACCCTTCTGGTGGCATGTTTGTGTCCAGCCAACGCTCCAGCTATGGTGGGCCAGTGTATGAGAAGCAGCACCTGCAGCCACTGCTCAGCATCCCGCCTGGCTGCCCACCCAGTGTCGCGGCCACACTCAGGCGCAAGCTGGGAGCAGTCTATACCAACCCATAGTGCTGACAGTAATTGTGTGCGTTGACGAGTATGCCGTGGCGAGCAGCTGGCAACTTGTTGTGAAGGAAGCTGTGATGGCTGCCATGGCACGAGCTGTGCCTTCATGCACAACAGTGCAGTGAACGTCATCAATAATGAATTCAATCGACTTCAAGAGCATGTGCCACGCTGCCAAACAACATCGTCATGCCTGGAAAAGATGTTGTATTTTCATGATATGGGCTTGGACATGGAGGTGTGTGCAGACTTGATTGTGCGCTGCAAGGTGGCTCGGGTTGCTGCCTGGGGGTGGGATGGTACAGTGTAGCAGCCACCAACTGCTGCATGTTCATGCATGAGCCATGTAGAAAGTTAGCCTAATAATCGAGGTTCTGTTGTTGAAGAGCGGTAGCTGGGGCGCATCCAACAGAGTTGAACCTGGTTTGGAAGGCACCTGTCTGAGCTGTGAGACTATGATGCACCAAACCAGCTCAAACCCCTGCTGTTGCACTGGATCTGTTCCCCTCATTCTCTCCCCACAGTAACAGTTTGCGGAAGTAACTTGGCTAACTTGGCTTAGGAGGTTGAGGACCGTAAGTGGAGCTGTGTTACTGCACAACATACAGCCCGTCTTGGAGCCTGCTATGGGGCCGTCCCCAAGGCGACACAACCAAAGTCGAACAGTAGTTGGATTTCAAACATCACAGTTGGATATGTCCTGAAGAAAACAGCAGAGTGCGGTGTCAGTTGGCCATCAATCACTGACACGGCAACGGGCAAGGGTGGACAGTGGACATAGTGATGGCCCCATCACCATCAAATCGCCTGCCCAATCATTCCTGGCGCCTGCAAAATCCACTCAGGCACTCCTGCTGCTTTGCACTGTATGCCACGTCACGAACGTGGGATGAACATCTAAATGCGTGCCGGTTTGCAGCAGGTGGCAGGAGCGTAAATAACACCCTACATTGAAATGCACTGAATTCCTGTGGAAAACCTCTGATCAACGAATCATATGGCATGTGTGTTGTTCAAGCCCTAAGCCCTGAAGCTCGTAAGCACAAAGGTGTGCAGCGCATAGCGTCAGCTGCATACAACTCATTCAGCTTTTGTTCTATGGTAAACTTCCTTCTGCAATTGAAGCGCTCGCCTTTTGCGGACTTTCGGACTCTGCCAAACACCGCACAATGAGAGACGAGCGTGGGGTGTACAACCAGCATGAAATGGCGTTCGAGGTGTGTTCGTGCTGGCGCAAGTACCGTGAGCATCCACAGGAACCCTGCTCGTAGGTCACAAAGACACAGGGCGGATTCTGCCACCACACGGTTCAGCGCACAGCGCTACTGATTGTTATCGAGCGCTCATGAGATGCAGCACGACATCCCTGATTAAGTGGTTATTCATGTATGTGAACATGCAGGGAACAGCAGTGCACGCTTTCGCACTGCGCACACACACCCCTGCAACAGCAGCAGCAGGCTCATCCACAGTAGCAGGCCGCATATGAGGCACTGAAGCTGCGGTGTTGTATTTGTGAGTGCAGGGCGCAGGTCTGGAGGCTGCGCTGCAAGCCGCACGTACTTGCCCAACTACGCTCTTCTTCAGCGATGCCCAAGGCACGACATCCCCATTTATGACTCCTGACATGGCGTACAGCAGTGCACCCAATAGCCCTTCACCTGCACAGGCAGGGGTGTGTCTGCTGCCCGCCCTCAGCTCTCTGCAGCTGTCTCGACCATCATCTGGCTACACCAAGAATGATGACACACCAGTATGCACAGCACCATCCCTGCGGCTAGAGCCAGCAGGCAACAGCAATGTCCCTGAGCTGTGCATCCGCACTGGTGGCATGCCGCGCCTGACAGTGGCCCCACAGCTGTCTGCTGACAACGATGACGCAGCCCCTGATGGCGATGGCAGGGTCCAGGTGGCCAGTCACGCAGAACTTGCAACCGCGCTTCGCGGGGCTCTGCAGCAGCGCTGGGGGCCCCTCAGCAGCACCTTGGGCCGCAGCCTGCACCGCACCCGTGCAGTGCGCGCCCGCGCTGATGGCGAGTGTGCATCAGACGTCAACAGCCCCACCGCTGCGGCAGCAGCTGCTGCGTGTGCTGAGATGGACAAGGTTTTCAGGGCGCAGCGTAAGGACATGCAGGATTGTGGCCTGTGAGCATTGTGATGCCAAATGGCGGGTCATTATCAGCTCAGGATTAGTCGCAGTACTGATCCATTGTATTATCCACGACTGGTGTACCACCATACAGCTATCATCCTGTCAGGGACCACTATAAGCCTCGGCACCGGACAGAGTACACGGCGGCTTCACTTGGAAGATTTGGATCTCTAAGGTCTGCACTTGTCTCAGATATTGTTTTTCTTCCTTCCTTTCTTCCTTTCTTCCTTTCTTTTTGGCAGGGTGCATGCATCCCACCTGGAATGATGCCATCTATTGATAACAAGCGCATGTCAACGGTGTGTTCTGTATCATTGATTGGCCCAGATAGTGCAGGGCTTTCAGGATGTTCATCGTTGTTAGTTGCACACTCAGCTCTATGCACTGGTGGGAAGGGGTTTATCAACCATAACCACTGTCATACTTGTGCCAACAATTCATCAAACTCTTCTCACCCTCATGTAAAGACACCATGTGAAAGAGTTGTGCATACTGCATAGGATATCTGGGTGCAATGCCTGCACTATGCCCGCAGTGTCAGCTGGTGTCAGCTCTGGCGTGCCATATTGAATGTCACACAGCCATGTGAGCACCACAAGTCCATCAAGTTCCGCGTAGTTTCCCGAGTTACCTGCAAGGCATGGGTTCAAACCCGTACTTGCTGCGCAGCTGTTGCAGCTTGAGGATTGTCTAGCTGTTCCTCCTTGCTGCCATGAACATAGCGATGGCTTAAGAATATCGTCGCGCACCAGCAGGCATGTCCGTGGGTGCACACGGATCAAGATCATGGATCTCCGCCGTGCTGCTGCTTGGCCTTTTGACGCTGCCGGTGCGTTGTAGCTTTAAACTCCACATCATTTACAAACGGGGACATGGTCCATCCTTTTCTGACACTAGGCTTGCATGGATACATGCTGCCAACCACCCATGCACAGCATGCCACCCTCACGCACCCTCGCGCAGGTGCACCCAGCCAGCACAGCCGCTGCCCCTGATGCAGCGGCTGTTCCAACCTCACGTTGCGCTCCTGGCTGCACCCAGCACGGCGTGTGCAATGAGGAGGTTGGGAGGTGGGCAGTCAGCTATATGTGGCGCTGCGGGCATGTGGGTGAGGTCAGCTGAGTTCACCATAGCTGTTGCTTGTACACCACAGGTGTGATTGCCCACGTGGCTGGCACGGCGCAAACTGTTCAATTGCTCCTGCAAGCATGAAGAGTAGGTGTACCGTTTGTGTTGCGGCGTTGTGCCTCCAGTTTGCCAGCAGACTCAATGTGGAATCATGCTGGGGTCTGAAGCACATTTCCAGGCGATGCGCCAAGAAGCACATGTACAATTGCTCAGGTTTTGTCCAGGCATATGTGCATCTTGCCACCCACTCCGATGCCTGTCCTGTACTGCCTCGCGTAGAGGTGTGCGCGCAGTACGCCTTCATCGAACCGGACTGCATTGACGGTGCACCACTCAACCCGTGCCTCAACGCCTGCAATGGACGTGGCAGGTGCCGGGCAGGCTGGTGCCACTGCAAACCAGGTGTGAAATGAGAAATGTTGACTCCCACGTCCCAGGGCCACACATGTTTTGTGCCACCAGGCCACATCATGTTCCTTATACGTTTCTGATGCCTTAATTGCACCCGTCAACCAGCACTCTTGCGGACGCACCGCAGGTTTTTGGGGCATGGACTGCAGCCTGAGCATGGGGGCGGATGGCAAGCCAGCGCTGCTGGCGGATCAGGGCTATGAGACACGCAAGAAGCGGCCACATATCTATGTGAGCTTGGGTGTGAAGTAGCCTCATTGGCGGCAGCAGCAGGAGGAGCAGCAGCAGGGCTGGGCAGGTTCTAGCAAAGGGGGATGCCTCACACATGCAGGAATGGATGTGTCAGACGGGGTGTGGCGCGTGCTTCAGCGCCCATGGTGGTGATGTTCACAATCTTTACATGCACGTGCTGATTGGGACGATTGATATGTGGCCCTGCTGGTGGCCCCATGTAGGTGTATGAGCTGCCACCACGATTCAACATGTGGTTCAACCTGCGTCGCCAGGACCGGCCCCTTGTCTTCATGTTTGTGCAGGTGTTGCAGCAGTGCAGCTCTGTTCCTGCTGCTGTGTGGTGGGCAGTTTGTTCCTGTGCCTATGCGCCGCCTGCCTGCTGCTCCATGTTGTGCTGATGGCAAGTAGTCACGATTTCCCTGGGACGTTGGTGCGACCGACGAGAGCACGGTCCCATATTCCGCGTGCGCCGTGCAGCGGCTGCTGAGCTCTGGTGTGCGCGTGGCGGATGGTGAGAAGGCCGACTACTGGCTCATCCCCATGAACCAGCGCGGCCCAGGGGACAGCCGGCTGATGCAAGACGCAATCGAGGTGGGTGACCAGTGCGGACAGGGCGCTGGCCTGGAGAGGCCTGCTTGGATTGCTAGGGGAAGGGAAATCGAGGATGGCTGTGGCTGCGTTGCGGGATGCCCAGGACGCGTGGGCACATGCGCGTATCGCTCTGCCGACATCACTGCCACACCGCTGCGTGCAGTACATCCGGGCCACGTGGCCGTGGTGGGACCGGCACTCAGGCAAGCGCCACATCATCATCCAGGCTGGTGACACGGGGCGTGCGGAAATGGCGCGTGGGCCGCGTGCGCTCACAGAGAACTGCACCTTTCTCACACACTGGGGTCTCACACGCGACTACCCCTCCTCTGGGTGGCCCGCGTCACACAGGCCGCTGCTGGATGTGGTGGTGCCCATATACATGTGTGTGGGTGCAGCGGCATAGTGGTGGGCCATGGCAGGGGCTGGTGCACACAGCATACGATGCGCATCAGGTGGCGCTCCTGCTTGCGCTACTGCATGGATTTGTAGTGTCTTGCTCGTGGGCTGACGTGCTCTGACCCTGGCGGACTTCAGCATATTGTTGTCCTTCTGTGCATGCATGCAGTGGCGCGATGCACCAGCGGACAGGCGGGCTGCAAATGAGCCCGCTGCATCCCAAGCACAAGGCAAAGGCGGTGAAGAAGGACATCCAGCTGCTGTTTGCAGGCAATGGTTCCTGTGCAGCCAGGCCCTGCATTGGGTGCCGCAAGTTGCAGACATGCAGTTGGCAGAAGCATTGTTGTGACATGGCACTGTTTGCAGCAAGTCACGAGGACGCAGGGTGCAGATACGTGGATGATGAGCGGGCAGGGCTGTCTTGCTTAAGCTGCATGGGGAACACCGGTTGACTGCTACTGTGCATGCAGGCCGCATCTGTGGAGGCCGCGAGCCGCCTGCAACGGATCGCGTCCCCAACTGCCGAAACATCAACGCGGGCTACAGCCAGGGCGTGCGACAGCTGGTGCGCAGTAGCACTGCTGCACTGTTCCGTTCATTCACGCTGACAGAATCATGGTTGTTTGACTTGGCAGCTCGGAGGTGCCTGAGTGGGTCCTCACACCCTCCCCTACCTTCCCCTCCCTCCCAACAGGTGCACCAGCTGTTCTGGAACCGCACCGGCTTCTCCATACGCATGCACAACCCCAACTACTTTGATGAGCTGGCACGCACGCGGTTCTGCCTCGCACCCACGGGCGGCGGCCATGGGCACCGCCAGATCCTGGTCGCGTTCTCAGGCTGCACACCGCTGCTGATTGGTGGGGTGTGGGGTGTGGCAAGCAGGCGATCTGTTGTTGGTCTGCGTGCTCCGTTGTGTGTTTCCTTCCTGCAGTGCTCCATGTCTTGTTTATGGCATCAGAAAAAGGGCACGTGGCATTTGCAGTTTCTGTCAAACCAACGATTGCATGCAGAATCCTTTACGTTTAAGCTCCAAAGCATGGCACATGCAAGCGGTGAACCAGCGGCATGTTACTCTCGCGCGCAGGTGACTACGTGCTGCAGCCGTTTGAGCCTGAGCTGGATTGGACACGCTTTGCACTCTCATTGCCTCAGGTACATGACAGCCTACGCAACACTGTCGCTGCTGTTCATATCCAGGCCAGTTGCGGTTAGAGTATGTTTCTGGGGGCAACATGTTGTCCAGTAGGCAGGCGTCACCATGCAGCCTGCACACTGAAGAATGCTTGCTTGGCTCACACTTTCAGCCCCTCACTCGTGCTCACTCCTCAGGCAGACATCCCCCGGCTACCGGAGGCGCTGGCACAAGTGGATGAAGCCACACATGCAAAGATGGCGGTGGGTTGGCCACACAGACTTGAAGGCGCAGAATCGTCATGGCACAAGCTCACTCACCACACCTCCTGCGCTAAGTGCTTAACAGGGTGGGCCTGAGTTGGGTGTATTCACTCTGAGCAAATCAACATGCCCACTAGCTGCACCGTGCCGTCATACCCTACTGGCCATTCCCTGGACCGTTTCGGTTGATGTGCGCACCCCAGGAGGCGCTGAGCTGCGCTGCGCAGCACTTCGCGTGGAGCAGCTTTGTGGGCGGGTTCATGCAGGAGAGCGGCGCATACGACGCATTTGAGACGACGATGGAAGCGCTGTGGATGAAGATCAAGCACCCGGGCGTGCACCCAGCAGAGTACATCAAAATTGACAAGGACTTTGAGGTGGGGGCTCCCAGCTGCATGTCATGTGCGCGCTGGTTTGATTGGGCTGATCTCGACTGGACTGGGTCTCATGGATCAGGGAATGAGTTGGGGACAGCATGTGTTCTGTGCCGGAGTTCTTATGATGCTTGCTCATTGTCTGTGCTGACCACATGTCACCCAGCTGCTGCCTGACTGTTGAGGAGCCCTTGCTGGATTGGAGCCCGGCATGCGGTCGCATATCTGGCATCGTTGCCTTACAACCAAAGTGTTCTTCTCCTTTGCACTGCTCCGTTCCCGTGCAGGACTTTGTGCTGTGCCGGTCCAAGGAGATTGAGGAGCGCAAGCAGCTCCGTGTGCTGGCAGCAGCAAGCAAGCGGGCATCGCCCTTTGTGGGACCTGACACACAGGTCTATGACCGGCTGTGCAGCATGTCGCGGTATGACGAGCTGGATCAGCAGGAAGGGGACCCACCTATCTGCAAGGTGGGTCGTGTGGGTCGTGCCAGGCGGCCTGTAAGCCATAGACCCACATCAGGACGAGCTGGCATCTGTTCACCTGCCTGCCTGGTACAGCCTGAGCGTTGCAGCAAGTAATGCTGTCGACACCATGTTCATGCAACTGTCTGCATACGCAGAGATGCCTGGCGGAGCACCGGGGCATGGTACCAGGTGGCGCGATTTGCTGCGGCTCGTGGCAGACACTGGGCAAGTGTCTACGGGTGTGGAAATGATGCAGGATGCAAGTGGGATGGCTGCTGGTGCGACATGCCAGGAAGTCGGCGAGGTTACAAGGAAGCACCGCACCAGCCACAACCAGTCACACGCCCATCTGGGCAGGGGCATTCTAGATATGTCCCAAGTTGTAAGCCAAAAGAAAAAAATATAAAGAATACCATGTGCTCATGTGAGAGCCTGCAGCAGCAACCCAACCAGCCTGTCATTGCCAAGAACCATAATCTATGCCAAATAATAATCAAGACGCACGAAGCTCATGCAGGTGCAGTGTCATCCTTTATGCTGATGCGCTTGAGGAACTCGTACACCTGCAAGCGTGACAGTCGTGCATTTGCAGTAGTGGAACATTTAAGGCGCAGAGATGACGGGCGTACAGGCATGTATAATACAACACGTTAAGGTCCATAGAGTGGAGTGCTGGAGAGGTACGCCACACTTCAGCACTGCCCCACCCGTGACCACAGCCTGGACCCTCACTCATGTCACTCACGTGCCCAACCTCACTCACCGTGACCATGCACGTGCCCCACAGCGCTGCGTTGGCCATACGCGGCAGCACACCACGCAACAGCCCCGGCGCGCCGTCCTCACGCAGGATCTCCTCCAGCACAGCCCTGAACGTGGCGGGTTGGCCCTCCGACTTGCGCGCCACCTGCGATGTATGTGCCACGTGTGCGGCGGAGGGAGCGGTTTGCGCACCCAACGGCACCACAACAGCACGTCACATGGGTGGCTTGTTTGGCACGCAGCCAGCGGACATGGCCGCAGCAACGCTTGCAGACCGAATGTCACATCCCAGATGCGGTGTCCCTGGCACACTCCACCCGGCGGGCCCACTGCCCCCTGTCCCACCTGGATGCGGGTCTTGATGAGGTCCAGCGGGTTGGTGAGCAGGCTTGATGTGGCGCCCGCAAACATGGACGCCACTGTCTGTACCCCCATCACCTCCGTGGTGGTCATGGACGCGGTCCCATGCACGTACGACCCCTCAGTGGCCCCTGAGCTCATGACCTTGACATAGGCGGAGGACAGGAGCGATTGGTAGCCGCCATACGCGCCCCACCACAGCGCGCTGCTGGGGACGAAGGTGGCCACACTGGGTATGAAGCCGCGGTACAGACCCAGCACACCTTCCTCCTTCAGAATCAGCCGCACCACCTGCAGCCCCCCCAGCCGTGTGGGTGGCGCTGCCTCACCTGCCGCCGCAGCTGCCCCAGAGCTGCTACTGCCGGAGGAGAGCCACCGAGCCGTAGTTTTGCTGGGACAGGAATGCCTGGGGAGGCCGCAGGCCTGCTGCTGCCTTGCGCTCCTCCACAAGTGGCCATGACTTGAGCTGAGGGGGCCTGCAGCTGCGTGTGACATGGTGCGGGAGCTTGTACTGCTGCTGGCTGGTCCTGTGCTGCCTATGCTCCGTTGTTGCTGCTGAGCAGACAGCGTGCTGAACTGGCGTGTGGTGGTAGTACCTTGGCTGCCTGCGCTGCTGCCAGGTGCACCGGTGCCAGCATCTGTTTGTCTTGCCCACCCCTTGCTCTGTGTGTCCGTGCCATGCACCATCTGCCGCTGGCTGACCACATCTATGGGCACTGTGACCAGCTGAGTGGACAGGGAGGCCGCTGCACCCCCCGCAAAGTTGGACGTCGTGGCAATGGTCCTGCAGCAATGAATAAAAGGACAAAAAAGCTCCATCAGCACAGGCATGCTGCCAGTGGTTGTGTGCGGCGAGCCATACACCCCGCACAACAGGGGGAAACAGGCAGCTGGTGACACAGGCAGCATGCCGCAACCCGCACTGAAACATGAAAGCACAATGTTCAACATGCATGTCACCCAACGCACGTGTCTGACAGCTCAAACTTGCGACCCAGCTTTGCCACTCCATCCTTCACGACCTCCAGGCCTGTGAAGCAGGAGGCGTGTAGTGGTCACAGCTGGATGTGGGCAGCACGCGTCCAGAGGATGGTCCGGTGACTGCATCACCCTACCATCTGCATAGTATCAAGATCTGCATGAGTGCTTCTTCCTGCCAGATGCACAGGCTTGCTGCCAGCACACCACCCCCTTGCACACACTTGTGAGGTAGATGGTGCGTGCGGGGATGGTGCCAAACACCACGGTGCCGAACCCACGGTAGAAGCCGGGCACACCCTCTGTCCTCCAGATCAACCGCGCCGTCTGCTTAGTGCCCTGCATTCCATGTGTGATGAGGTGAGCTGCGTGTAAGTAGCTGAGGCAACTGCAGGCCTGTGCTATGGCACACAGGCAGATGCACACCTCTGCACACGTCAAACACCTGACGCATGCTCACGCACCTCAAATCCCCCTGATATCCCATGGCTGCTCATCTGCCGGGTCTTGATTACTGAGAGAGGGAACAGGAGCGTAGTGACGCCCTGCATGCATGTACATCATGCCGCACCGCATGAGCATCTGAGAGAGTGCTTGGCATCAGTCCCATGTGACCCATGTTCAATTGGTTGATCCACATACCGAAAAAAGCCCAATCCCATTGATAAAGAATTTCGACTTGTCGATCCTACATGGAAGGTAGGGTGGCCAAAGGTTGATGGACCCGCAATTCGTTATTCCTGTGACGGCAACAGCTGCAATCGGCGCCCTACCTTTCCCAGTCCGTATCCTGCATTTGGTATCAATCACGATGGCGCTAAGTTTAGCGCACGCGGCTCCAACTGGTGTAATCTTTAAGCTGGGCACTATATATTCATCATATTCCATGCTTTGACATCTGTTCACACTAGTTATTAACAAAGAGTTCCGCGATGTACCTCCGCAACAACAAATCAGCCGCTGCGTTCGTTTCTTGTGAACCACAATAGTATAGTTCTCATGTTTAGCTGTTGAAATCACCCTGTGGGTGGGTGTGGGACTACCATTTGTACACCCCGAGGCTAAGATGGCTGGGCGACATGAGCCTAACACGCTGGGAGATGCGCTCATCCCAGTGATCAACCGGCTCCAAGACATTTTCAGTCAGGTGCGCGATCTCCTCCTGCTTCGGCACAGCTGCTTCCTTCACTGGGTGGTTGGAGGCAGAGTTGTGGGACGTCTGCGTGTCCCAAAAGGCCCTGCGCGTGTGCCCTTGCCCCAGGGACCCGAAACCCTTGTCCATGCACACCAACATGCGGCTCAGCTGTCGCAGTGCATGTCACATGCATGTACTAACACCCTGCCTGGCCTGCCGCAGGTCACTGTGGACCTGAAGCTCAGCCTGCCACAGGTGGCTGTAGTTGGCAGCCAGAGCAGTGGCAAATCGAGTGTGCTGGAGGCACTGGTGAGCATGGGAACAGCCCTGTGTTACAACTGGCCCAGGATCCATATGGATCCATACTGTGGAAAGGCAGCATGCAGCTGATGCAGTCCAGTACGGGGTGCCAGCGTGCTGCTGTCATGCAGGTTATGCGCCAGCATGTTCCCAACTCACTGCTGACAGCACCGCGCCTCGGCATGCAACGCGTGTGCGACACCGGATCCTTCAGCACTTCAGCGTGCTAGACCCTGAAACCCCTAAACCCAAGCACATGCAAGCAGAAGCATGCAAGCACGTGCAATCAATTAAAGGCACCCAGTGCTCTGCTCTCCTGCTGCTGCGCTCCGCGCAGGTGGGCCGTGACTTCCTACCACGCGGCTCTGACATCGTGACGCGCAGGCCCCTGGTGCTGCAGCTGGTCAAGACTGCACCACCGCCCCAAGGCAGCAGCAAACCTGCCGAATGGGGCGAGTTCCTGCATGCACCTGGCAAGCTGTTCTACGATTTCAAGGAGATCCGCAAGGTGCGAGCATCAAGAATTCAAGATGCACCAGGAACAGTAGTGCCGGGGTGCATTGCATTTGGCCTGAGTTGAGCTGCGGCGGCTCCGCCCCAGCTCAAGCTACTGTTGTGAGGAGCAGCAGTGCATACTTGCCTCAGACCCCAACTCCCTCTGGCGATGTCCACCAGACCTGCTCGTTCAAGATCATGCCGTCGCACCATCAGGCTTGGATCTACTTCGTGCACATGCGCAATGAGCCGATGCCTGGGGCCTTTTGCGCAGGAGATTGAGGCGGAGACGGACCGGGTGGTGGGCACTAACAAGAACGTGTCTGACAAGCCCATCCGGCTCAAGATCTTCTCCCCCAATGTCCTGTGAGCGCACTGCTGGGGGAGCTGAGCTGCTGCAATGGCTGCAACGTGTTTATCATATGCCGTGCCTGACACCCTGGTAGTAGACATGCCTGCAGCACGTGTAGGCTGGCTTCCGAACAGAGCGAATGCTTGAAGGGAGCCATGCACCAACCAGCTGACCCCCTGGCTGCCTACCCTCCTCCCCCTCCTCCCTCCTGCCCTGCAGCACCATGACCCTGGTGGACCTACCCGGCATGACCAAGGTGCCAGTGGGCGACCAGCCGTCAAACATCGAGGCGCGCATCCGGTGAGCGCCACACATGTGTGGGGCGGCTGCAGGCCTGGCCGCGCAGCACGGCGCTTCATGCCTGCACTCAGTGCATGACCTGCCACGATGTAGCTTTGGTAGCTGGGGGCTGGTACTGGGGGCTGGTCAGCAGAACGTGCTGTTCTTATCGTTGGGTTCTCATACGGGGGGATCGCGGCATATGGCGTGCCATCACGCATCGCGCCACACGCGATGTGCCTGCAGTGAGATGGTGCTTGACGCGGTGAAGCACCCGTCCGTCATCATCCTCGCCGTCACCCCCGCCAACAGCGACCTCGCCAACAGTGACGCGCTGCAGCTGGCGCGGCTGGTGGACCCGGAGGGGCTGCGCACGATTGGTGCGCATGGGGCGCAGGGTGCTGGGGGCTGGTGGGGGAGGTGGGGCGCTCCCGCACGGCCTGAATGCAGGAGGAGGGAGCGCGCTGTGCCGGCGGTGTGTTCCAGTGTCCTGCCGCTGGACCAACAGGGCGTTGTTGGCCCCTGGCTCCCCCCTTGGCGCACCCCTCCTGGTGGCCACCCCTGTGGGCATGCAAGTACCACCTGATCCAACCCGCTTGTATGTGGCACCCCTGTGTGCCCACCCCCCCTCACAGGTGTGCTGACCAAGCTGGACATCATGGACCGGGGCACCAACGCGGCCCACATCCTGCGCAACCAGCACATCCCACTGCGCCTGGGCTATGTCGCGGTGGTGAACCGCAGCCAAGAGGACATCAACAAGGCCACACCCATGTTGGATGCGCGGCGGTGAGGGGCCCAGTGGAAGTGAGGGTTGGGTGGGGATCGCAAGGATGGATGGATTTGCAAGATAGGCTGAGGCTGGGTCAAGGGGCAGGGATGCAAAGGGCAGGGACTGGAAAGCAGCAGCACAAGCAGCAGCAGTGGCTCATGCTGTCATGCATAAGTCTGCTGTATGCTTGTTTTGGGCCTCTCCAACCACAAGCAACCCACAGCGGTGTACCACATGCATGTGATGCAGCGCGGAGGATGCGTTCTTTGCGGGGCGGCCCGAGTACCGCGATGTACTGGGGCAGTGCGGCATCACCAACCTCGCACGCCGCCTCAACGCGCTGCTGGTGGACCACATCCGCGCGCTGCTGCCGGTGTGTGCGTGTGTGCATTTGTTGGGGGCAGGAAAGGCGCCCATCGTGTTTCCAGCTCAGTCTTTGGGGGCCGCTGTTGTGGTCTCATGCTCCAGCCAGCTGGCTGGTGGCCAGCTGGAGTATCATCATGCTGCTGCTGCACGTGGCGTGCCATTGTTTCGCAACAGGGCCTGCGTCGCGCCATTGGTGATGCGCTGGAGGCGCGGCTGGCTGAGCTCACATCGCTGGGCGATCCGCTGCCTGCGGAGAGCAAGAGTGCCAAGTGGGTGTGGGTGTGGGTGTGGGTGTGGGTGTGGGTGTGGGTGTGGGTGTGGGTGTGGGTGTGGGTGTCGGTGTGGGTGGGTTGCCTAGCTCACCACATCTCCTCCTGCGCCGATGGGTGTGGCCTGCTTGGGTGGGCTGGAACAGCCAGCAGACTGTGCACAGTGTCAGCGCCTCCACTTGTCCTGTTGGCAAGATGGTGCCATCCCAAGCCCCAGCCATTCATAGCCTGCCGGTGGGTGATGCCGCTGGCTTGCTGCATGGACTGCGCCCATCATGCTTGAACCTTGAAGTGCACCCGTCATGCCTGCGCTGCAGGGGCGCGTACCTGTTGCAGAAGTTGTGTGAATACTCGGAGCGCTTCGCAGCCATGTTGGAGGGCCGGCACCAGGTGCGACATGCAGCACATACATACACCCCCATGAAACGGATGCTTGAAGCAGGTGGGCTGTGTGACGTGCAGGGCAGCCTGCCCACTCGCACCGTCATGTGCCAGTGCTGGAATTGTGACCTACCTGCAGTCAGCAACATTGTTAGGTGCTTTGCAGTGGTAAGGGCTGTGCATGTTACCCCTGCCGCACCTGAAACCCACAGCATCAGTGCACACAGCTGCACTTCAGGGCACAGCGATACCCTGCTACGGCACACCAATGCCCCCCAGGACCTGTCGGCCAAAAGCCTGTCGGGTGGCGCGCGCATCCGCGCCGTGTTCAACGAGCTGTTTGCGCCCGCGCTGCGCGACCTGGCACCCGTGCGGGACGTGAGCGACGACGCCATCCTGACGGTCATCAAGAACGGCGCGGGCGTGGCGGGTGCGTGTGTGCGTGTAAGCCGTTGCAGAGGACCGAGTGACAGGGACTGCTGGGATGCTGGGCCCTGTGATGGCTGGGCCTTGGGTGCTGCCTGGTTTTCCTCGTCAGGTTTGCTGGGCCCTGCGACCCCGAGACAGGAGCCTGTGGGGCATGGAATGACCCCAACTATGCGCAAACGTGATGTCCTGTGCACGAATGTGTTTTCCCGCCCTCCACACCCACACCCAGGCAACCTGCTGGTGCCCCAGGAGCCGTTTGAGCTGCTGGTGCGGCGCGCGGTCAACATGCTGCTGCAGCCGTCGCTGACGTGCAAGGATGCGGTGTATGAGGAGCTGCTGCGCATCGCAGAGGCGGCGGCGCCACCGGAGATGGGCCGGTGCGTGATGTAACTGGTGGTTGCAGGGGCCGGGTGATGATGCTGGGGAGGGGCAGCGGACAGCAGACACTGGGCTGGCTGATGCAATATGACTATTTGAGCTCAATTTATGATGCGCCGCACAGCTGCAGCCGCACTGCTGTGTCCCACCATGTGGCGGTGAAGCGCGCCACCTGCATCAGCACCATCTTGTTCCAATGTTGCCAAGGCTACCTGCCAGCCCCAGTGCCTGGCATCAGCCGCTTTTGTGAAGTACCTCATGTTTCAAACACACCTCGTTTACACACGTTGTGCACACATACATGTAAGCACACCTGCCGCCTGCACCTCCTGTGCAGCTTCCCCGTGCTGCAGCGTGAGCTGGCGGGCGCAGTGCTGGGCTTCATCCGCGCGGGTGCAGAGCCGGCCGAGCGCATGATCCGCTCCCTGGTGGAGTGCGAGCACGACTTCATCAACTGCGACCACCCCGAGTTCATCGGCGGCCGGGGCGCCATCCGCGCGGTCATGCAGGAGCGCTCGCTGCGCGCGGCACACGGCAGCAGGGGCGTCAAGGTGCGGGGCAGGCAGGCAGGCTGCCAGGGTGAGAGCGCAGTCAACTGGGGAGGCTGGTGACGTGGGCGGGCAGTACTGGCTGAGAGCACCAGGCAGGAGTTCAGGCACGATAGACACCACTGACCTCGACCTGGAACTCAATCTAACACGTGGCTTTCCGGCACTACCGACCCTAATGCATGGCGGCAATCACAGGAGGAAGCCAATGGGAAGGAGATGCCGGTGGCGGCCACCAATGCTGCGCCACCACCGCGCAACAAGTCGGGGCCC
This sequence comes from Haematococcus sp. NG2, assembly GCA_004335575.1. Lineage (NCBI taxonomy): Eukaryota > Viridiplantae > Chlorophyta > Chlorophyceae > Chlamydomonadales > Haematococcaceae > Haematococcus > Haematococcus sp. NG2. The sequence goes on along the minus strand of QAXD01000088.1, from coordinate 220,960 downwards.
AGCGCCACAGGGGATGCCAAGGGGTTGGTGGGCGCTGGGCACCCTGTGAGCATGGGGCTCAAGGTGAGTGCAGCATGGCTGCCCCCCTGGTATGGATCAGGTGGATGGTACAGCTCTGAGTGCAGGCCAGGGGGCTGGTGCCACACCATCAATGTTTACACAATGCATGCAGCATGCATGCGCCTTCAGAGTGTTGGTCGTGTATCGTATCCTCGTATGTGTTTGTCGCCCGGGTTGGTTGTACGGTCCTCGCTCCTACACCGCGCTCCTACCTCTCTCCTGCGCACCTCCTTGTTCCATCTCCTTGTACACCACCTCCGGTAGCTCTGAGCTGACCGACTGACTGCCTGACGGACTGATGTGTGTTGGACTGGTCTGGCCCACAGGGCATCCCCGAGCCCTCCCACACACCCTCGGACGAGTTGCTGTCGCGCACGCGGCGCCGGTCGGACGACGGCTACGGCGGCGCGTACCACCCGCACTCGGACGCGGTGATGCGGCTGGGCGCAGGGCCTGCGGGTGCATCTGCGCTGGCCCACACGGTTGCTGCATCGGCGCCCTCAACCTCCTCCGCTTCCTCATCGTGGTTCTCATGGCTCAAGGTGAGGCTGAGCATTGAAGGCATGGGTATGCTGTGTCAGCGGCCCACTGGCCCACTGTCTGTCTGGTGTGTGCGGTGGTGCGGGCAGTGCCCAGCCATGCCCGTGGCAGCGCCTCAGACGCTATGGCCAGGTCACCGCAGTCACATTTTCCACTATCCCGCCCCCTCGTGTGCACACTCTCATCGCCCCTGCTGTACCACGCACATGTGTGGCACCTGCCAGGGCGGCTCTGGGTCCACACCCACCCACGCCACCATGGACGACGGCAGTGTGGGGCTGCGCTCAGCCGGGCGCCACCCAGCCTCTCCCGGCATGTCGGCGTTCGCGGTGGCTAGTGGCACAGGGCCAGGTGGGTGCGCTTCGTGTTGAGTTGCCACCCACATCCCCTCGCTGCCACTCTGCGCTGCTCTCAGCGGTATAGGGTGTGGTGTGTGGGCAGCAGCCGGCCGCCTGCATCCCCTGCAGTTATATGCTGGGTTGAGGATGCATTGCGCCCTCACGCTGCTGTGCGCCGCCCCCAAGCACACTGCGTAGGTGTGCGCACGGAACAGGAGGAGGTGGAGGTGGAGGTGATTCGGCGGCTGGTGGAGAGCTACTTCGGCATTGTCCGCCGCAATCTGAGCGACGGCGTGCCCAAGGCCATCATGCACTTCATGGTCAACAACACCAAGCGGGGTCTGCAAACGCATCTCATCCAGACACTGTACAGGTCGGAGGCTTTGCATGGCGCAAGGCATGAGGTGCTTACTTGACACATCTGTAGTGCACAAGCTTCCAGCACCTTGCCATCAAACTTCCCACCGTCTCACGTTGTCTCCCCTGCCTCACTGTGTCTCATTTCTCACACAATCAGGGAGGAGCTGCTGGAGGAGCTGCTGGCCGAGCGCGAGGACATCATGATACAGCGCAAGGCGGCGCAGGAGGCGTTGTCGGCGCTTCAGGTGCGGTGCAGCTGATGCGTCCACCAATGCTGCAGCAGCGTCGTAGCAGGCGCAGGCAGCCCAACGCCCTGCCCCAAGCTGACATGGTTGATGAGGGCATGAGGGAAGTGCATGTGGCTGTGGAGCAAGATCTCGTTGAGGAACAACAGGCGCAAAGGCGTGTGAGGGGCGTGTGTGAGGCGCATGCGTAAGGTCATGCACTGGCACTGGGGGTCTGTGCGCTACTCACTTGTAGACATGTTGTCCACCATGCGCATTACGTGCAGGCCGCAGTCAAGGCGCTGGAGGCGCTACCCAATGACCTGGCAGGCACCACGCCTGGTGCCCCTGCACAACTGCTGCCTCCTGCACCCACTGGCGGCCTGGGCCTGACTGCCGTGTCGGGTGCGCTGCGCAGCCCTTATCTGCTTGCCTGCCTCGCCTGCCTGCCCTGTCTCAGCTGCGTTGTGTGTTTGCTGCGTGCATTGAGCTGTCTTGGGTCAGGGACGGGCAGCGCGTTTGGGCTGGCCCTGTCTGTGCACTCACGCGCCCCAGGCTCCTGTGCCTCTGAATCGCAGGCGCGCCAAGTGCTGCAGCCACTGCCTACAGCTCACTGGGCCTGGGGTATGCGGACGCCGTGTCATCACCCCTGCCCGCGGTGCAGGTGAGGCAAGGGGTGGCGGCTGTAGCAGGGCTGCATGCGCCGAACACCTCTGTTGGCTTGCATGCTGCCATGGGGTAGCATGCATGGGACACAGTGATGACCCTGATCTGAAGCGTGCCAGAACTCAGAACTGAAGGGGTTGTGGTCATCCTGCATGTGTGGTGTGACAGGGCCTGGACCGGCAACACACGCTACTGGTGGCGGCACGTGCGGCCACAGCAGCGTCAGCCTCCCTGACCTCACACAATGAGGTGCTCGTGGCACAGTATGCAAACGGGGGCGGGCTGCAGTCGGTGGACCCTGTGAGCTGAAGCATGCAGATGGCCTGAAACGTGGCCCGCACATGGTGCAGCTGCAGCGGTGAATGTTTGTTTATGTTAGCACAAGTATTACTATGGCCTAGCAAGGCAATCATTGTACTGAGCAGCATGGAGGTGGGCAGGGCTAAGAGGTTGCAGGAAGATAGGGCACAACTTGGGCGTTTGGTGGTGGGTGCAGCTTGTTGTACGGCTCGCGCTTTGAATGCCATCTCCGTCCTTGTAACAGGCAGACCGTGTCTGCAGAGATTCAAGCATTCAAATGCCAGAGCATCCCTTTCCATGTCGCATACCGAGTATTGCACGCAGCCATCTATGTCCACCACATAGCAAGTGGCAGATGAGCTGCACCAGACCAGTCGCAGGTGGCTTTCTGTGCTGCTTCCTTTCTCCACACGTATGGCATAGAGCATCCTCCACTGAATCAAACACATCTGCTGCCCTGAAGGCTGCCTTCAGTTCTCAATGTACGTATCCTTTGCTTTTTTGCAACAAGTTACATGTTTGGAACATGATCAGATGTTTGAACTGTTGACTGGTTCCTGCAAGTGAAGGGATCATACAGTATGCCAGTGGCATGTCCCATTATACCACTAGCAACCGTGACTGTGTACCTGAACCCAAACCTTGGCAAAACACCCACCAGCATCGGTTTGCTGTACGCATTCCTTTACAATAGCACCATGAGCCACTCCCATTCACCATGTGATGTGGAAGACACCATGATCTGACGATGGCACAACATTGATGCTGCAAATATGGGAGCCTCCCTGCTCCATGAGATGAGAAAGCGGGTTCATGAAGTGCATGACATGAAGCACCTTGCAATAGACACACCATATATAGGTGTGGGGATAGCTAACAATGGTGTCGTCCCTCATCACGCAGCAGCAAGACTGTGGCACACACATCTGGTCAGCTCACATGGCGGCTGGGGATGTGCACCCAGTCCCCACGGGCCTCACGCAGCACATCCTGCTTCAGAAACAGGCGCATCACAGCGGCCTGCATGTGCAAACGAGGCATGGTAGGTGTGCACACGTCAGGGGTCCGTTGAGTCGGAAATGGAGACAAGCAGGTGGATACAAGGTGGGTGATCCAGGCATCATTGGCCCAGCCGCGCCCAGCTGCTCCACTTGCTCCTCTGCCATGCAGTGGTTTTCAACTCTTCCACTGCTCTTGATACATACAATGCATCAGGCATTGCCATCCGAGCCACCCACCATGTACGTCTGCCCAAAGCGCACCCAATCGCCGCGCCACACGACAGGGAAGTCCGTGCGCTCGTCTGCTGGCAGAAGCGCCTCCAGCACCATTGCATTGTGTGTACTGCATACACACAATGTGAGTTGGTGTTATGACAGGCCACACACATTTGTGTCACAGCCATACCACAAAAGGCAGCTCCAGCGCTGCCAAGGCCCTAGAGAAGCAATGCTGTGCTGCTAGGACATTGCGCCCGTCACGCACTCTGCACAGTCATGGCATAGCTTAGGCATGGCTTAGGTCCAGTAGCTTACACACACCTGAAGTGCAGACGGAAGTTGTTCTTGGGATCCTGTGTTTGGTCCCACATCGTATGGCCCGTTGTGAGCTGTCGGGATGCCTTGGGCTGGCCAAAGCACGACAGCAGTGCAGCGGCAGTGCGCACCTGCAGCAACAACGGGCAAGCCGAAGGCACATGATCATCAAAGGTACAGCAGCAGCACCTTCCAAGCGCGTGCACTATGGTCAGCAGGTATCGAACCATCGCACGCAAGCATGAGCAGCGCGCAATCAATCCATATTATGCCACGCCCTGTACAGCTCCAAGAGCACACGCACCTTGGCAGCCACCCATGCACGTGCGAGGCGGTTCCTCCACGGAATGACTTTGTAGCCCTCCCGCACAGGCACGTATGTGCCCAGCCGTGCCTTGGGTGGGTACTTGCTGTAAAAGTCGTACGCCATGGAGTACACCTCAATGTGGCTGAGCGGCTGCAGTGCTGAGCTGGCTGCATGGTAGATGGCCAGGGGCGGCAAGCCTGCAGCAGCACTGCCCTCCCCCGTGCTGTGCCCACCATTCTGGGGCCGGTGCTGTGGGCCATTGGAAAGTGTGGCAGCGGAGGATCCACTTCCTGCTGGTTCTGCAGCATTAGCAGCAGGGCCGGGCACAGCAGCACCAGCAGCTGTGGCGTGACGAGTGTCGCGCCCTGCTGCCGGCCCACCTGTGCCTGTGGCAGCTGCGGGTGCAGTGTCAGTCGTGGTTGGCGGTGGTGGTTGTGCAGTGACGTCCAATTGCTCCACCAGTGCTGCAGCTGCAGCAACGATGAGGGAGGAGGCCACATCCCCAGGCACCGAGTCCAGGTGGTTGAAGGCGGTCCATGCAGGGGAGTAGTTGGCAAAGAAGCCGAGTGCGAACGCCACAGCGTAGCCAGATGGACCTAGCAGGTGCAGGGCAGATGGGACAGTGTGTGTGAGTCAGCAACAGCATGCCGTGCTGCAATTGCTTGGGTACCCTGTACAAGTGTCAGTACTTGGGCACACAAGCACACGTCCGTGAGCGGTTTGCGCCCAGCGTGAATGCCCACACAGCTGCACCAGCACACAAGCACGGGCATAGGCAGACAACCTGAATGCTCTGCTCACATATCCCTCACCTGCGAGGTTGCCCACATATCCGGGGTAAGGGGCGCCTGCCACGGCTGACACCAGCGACGGGCGCACGATGGCCACGGGTGCAGGACGGCCATGGAAGTCGCGCACCAGCTGCTCAGTCAGGTGCTTGCCCAGCACGTATGAGTTGGGGAACCCCTGTGGCATGTAGCCACACCAGTGGTCACCAGTTATGCGTGAACAACCAAGAGCTGGCATGGGCGTTGCGAGCAGGTGCTAAGCAGCTGCCTGAACTTCATCGTGGCACACTGACCATGACCTCCCTGGCCCTCACTCACCCACAGGTCACACAGGTAGCTGGCGCGCGTGTTGGCCATGTTTGGGGCCATGGACATCAGGTCTGACACCACCCACGCATGGTCAATCTGCAGTGTGACGGATTGGACCCGACCAAGACATCACAGTAAGCTTACAGCTGCAATGGTGTAGGTGACATTAGGCATTGACAGTCATGGTGAACCATGCGCTGGCAGTTGGGCCGCCAAGCTCCCCCAGACCCCAGAATATGGCTTGCTCGCACAGACTGCAGGGGACAACTACACTGAATGTCATGTGCAGGACAGAAATCCACAACTCTACACCATAAATCAGAAGCGAACATCAGGAGGTTGGCAGATACATCTACTCTGCATGCAGTGCCTGCCCTGAAGCTTACCAGAAGCCACAAGCCCTAACAGGCACCCACCTCCCGGTCCCCAAACTGCAGCGGGTACAGCCGCTCCTCAGCGTGGCCCTCGGGCAGGAATGGCTTGCAGCAGTTGACAAACGCGGTGGACACATGCACGAAGCCAGCCAGCCCAGGCAGTTGGGACGCAAGGCCTAACAGCGCACGTGTGCCCTGCGTGCAGCCAGGGTGGGGTTCACATATGTGTTACCCACGTGTGCCCTGCTGAGACAGTGATGTCCCGTGAGCAGAAAACGGCAGCAGTGCTCAATGGCGCGGTGAGGAAACTAAAGGTGAGGCTGTGTAGCCCGAGGATCGGGGCAAGGCTCCCTGCATGTGTCCTATCACATGCCTGAACAGCTGAAGTATGGATTTTGATTGTGCCCCACACCTCACGCACCAGGTAGTTGTGGCGCAGTGTGACCTGAATGGGGTCCTCCAGTGTGATGCGTGCCGCGCTGTGGATGATGATCAGGTGCGGCTCAGACGCGAGGCGTTCTATGGTGGCTGGGGCGGGCGTGTGCTTGCCAGCTGCATCCCACAGGCCGCCGTCATCACCACCACCCACTTTGCAGCTGCCCGTGCGCCTGACGCCACTCACAGCTTTGGCTGTTGCACCAACGGCCTTCATCACACCGCCCATCTCCACATCTGCAGCAGGCTCTGCACCAACCCCCCCACCAAGCCGAACCCCTCCCGCCTGCTCCTCCTCCTCCTCCTCCTCCTCCTCATTTTCTTTCAGGACCTCCTCCTCCGTGCCCCCAGACAGCAGGGAGGGGTCCTGGATGGCTTGTGCAGGAATGCCCAGATTGGGCGCCTTGGACAGCAGGTCTCCCATCACCAGCACCACCTTCGCACGCAGCTCTGGCCGGTCACGGATCGCATGGAACAGGCCGCTGTGCAGCAGCCTGCAGGCCAGAGAGGGCACAGCACAAACGTGCAAGGGTGAAGGAGATGTGCATGGTTGGTGTGTGGCATCAGGTGTGGCCATGCTGACACTGCGTGCGCATAGCATGAGATGATGTCTTGACAGATAACTGAACGATGCACCAACCGCTGCCCTGCAGAGAGTAAGTTACAGAGTGCATGCCTCACACACCTGCGCACACGCGTCTCTGCACTCAGACCGCGCTTGTCCCGGCACAGCACGTAGATGGTGCCAATCCCAGGCACACAGCGCAGAAGCTGCATGCGTTGAGGGATACACTCAGGTGCGTGGCATACTTCCAATCATGTCACCATGCATCAATGTAGCTGCAACCGCAATTGCAAGGGCTGGAGCTGCACATGGGCAGCACGCCCACCCAACACCCGCGCCATGAATCTGTCAGCCAAGCCCCACGTGATCATACTTTGGCATGCACCCCACTCAGTATACCCCACCTGCTCCAGCACCAGTTGACCCAGGTAGCCAGTGCCCCCTGTCAGCAGGACTGATGTTCCTGACAGGGCCCCACGTATGGACAGGGGATGCGTGGGCGGAGGTAGGGGCACGAAGCGGTGCGCAGAGCCTGTGGTGGCCGTGCAAGGGTCGCAGCATGAGGAGTTGGGGGGGTGCACTCGAGCGTGCACCTGACTCGAGCATGCATCTGACACAGGGGCTTGATGGCAGCAGCAGCTGTCATGACACAAGCACAGATTTAGGGACCCTGCTGCCAGTTTGTATGCAGCACCCCTGGTAAGCTGGCCCTGGCACCCACACGTACCTTGCACGCTGCTGACTGTCCCTGCAGCTGTGCGGCTGGACATGTCTTGCTCTTTCGCAACGTTCACGGATCGCGAGGTCATTTCGGAACTGCACCGTAGTAGGCGAAACTGCGGGCTTTGTATGCGCTTGAGCAAGGGTTACTGATACGGGAACCAATTACGGCTGGCTGTCAGTTGATGCGGAGCAGTTTGTGCCGACAGAGATGACGACATGTCAGAGATGACAAAGCGTCGTCGTGTGCATATATCATAAGTTGCACGTCGTGTCGTGCGCGAGGTTTAGTTGCTGCAACCAGTCCGTTCAGCTTCTCGTCAACCCAGCACACCATGTCCATGCCCCATCCACTCAGTCTGTCCAGGCATGCAAAGCGCTCGTAAACTGCTACCCCTGTGACATGGGGTCACTGCCATGGTGGCCTTGCAGGTGCCCGCTAGTCGCGTTCAGGATCAGCGCATGACGCTGCGCACTGAGACGCGGACCAGGGCCCGGCCGCGCCCACACGCGCACGCATGCCCCGTGGTCCGCGCTCAGGATGTGGTGCTCCGTGAACACTACATCAGACAGCGGCTCGGGGTGCACCCTGTTGTGTGGCAGAGCAGCACAGGGCAGGGGCGTGCAGGCATGAAGGCACACGACGCGGACATGTCTCAACCGTACACAATGCGCAGTGCCAACTAACCACTGGCATGCAGTAGACCTAGTTGGAGCGTCATGATGCAGGACACCATGCGTCCAGCCATGAGGTAGCATCGAACCACTGACCTGTGCTGCATGATTGGCTGCACCAGGTTCATGTCCTCATGTGGCGGTGACGGTGTGATGCCGCCCCCATTCAGCGCCTTCCCCACAGAGGGGTTCCGCTTATGTGTCGGCCCGGGGTTGGAGCTGGCGTCGACGCTGCCAACGCGCGTGTGGCCCGCTGTGAGGGATGCCTGGCTGGAGGACTTGCTGCACGGCATGGACAAATAGGTCATGGTGCACAGCACCTTGGAAGGTGATGGCCCTAGACAGCAGGTGTTGTGCAAGCAAGAAACTGACAGCTGTGGATGCCATCACGCTACCTCACAGAAATACATGACCATAGCCCCAAGCCAAACCTTGCGCGTGTCCCCATGTACATTCCCAGGCCATGTGCAACAAGCAGTGGCCTCAGCAGTGCGCACGTCCGCAGTGGTGTACACGCACCGCAAAGCGCCCGCCATGCCTGTGACGGGTGTTGCAAATAGGTCACCTTCAGGCGGCAGGATCTGCACATCCCACAGGCACATCTGCGCGTCCTGGCCCACAGATGCCAGCCGGTAGATGCCTGCGCCATCCCCCCCCGCGGCTGAGGACGTGTTGGGCCCACTGCCACCACCTGTACCGCCACTGGATGGCCCCACAGGGGGGTTAGGCTCCATCCACGCGTCAAACGCGACCCGGGACACCCATGAATCATGGCCCTGGCAGTGCGCGACCAGGTAGCGCTCGGTCACACTGTACACGGTCACCAGGTCATCCTCACTGCCTGCTGCCAGGTACCGGCCATCATGGCTGAATGCGCAGCACAGCATGGCGCCGTAGTAGGACTGGAACCCACCGATGACGGTGCCCGTGGCCACGTCCACCAGTCGCACCGCACCATCCCTGCATGCGGCCGCCACCCGGTTGCCGCACGGGGATGCAGCCAAGTCATTGATGCCACCCCCGCTGATGGTGTGCGTCGCGGTAGGGGCTGTGGAGCCTTTAGAACCTGACCCCAGGCCCAGGGAGAACTTGGAGCTGCTGGCCTCCCCAAGGATTGCGCTCTTCTTGAAGACATAGATGGAGCCGCTGGCGAATGCAGCTGCGAAGAGCCCGTCCGTGCGCGGCAACCACACGGCAGCCACGCAGCGTGCGGCCTCATTGGTGGCTTCGGGGGTGAGTGTGCTGGTGATGGCTGGCTTCGCGTTGGGGGCCGCCTGCAACTGGGCGCGCAGGGACAGCAGCAGCACCTGGCCATCCCCAAGACCCACGAGCGTGTCGATGCCGTCCTTGGCTGCTGCAAAGTCTATGCAGGTGGGGAGCGCTGCACGCGGGGCTGTGCTGCCCAGCGGCACCACACGTACTGGGTCCTGCAGGCAGGGGCATCCAACCCGGCCACAAGCCAGTGTGTGCATTGTGCTTGACATGCATGCAGTTGCCAACCAAAACAGATTTTAAAGAACACGGTGGCTGGATAACACAAGAGTGGACACAGACCTGGCATTGTGGTTTGTTGCCATGCATGGCATGCATGGATGTGCGCCAGCTGACACGATGCGCACCTTGTGCATGATGTCAGCACGTGACACCAGCAGGTTCTCCCCCACTGTGTACAGGATCCATTGCCCATGCTCTGCCCCACCCTGCAACCTGGCGACTGCCAGTCGCGTGCACCTCTGATAGTTGAATCCTACACTGCATGGCCGTTCGGAGGCGAGCTGATATGCTCCCTCAGGCGTTTTAAACCTGCATGCACGGTGCCATTAAGGTGAGGCAGGCACGTACACACACGACAAATCGTCACAGATGCCGAACAAGGTCGCTTGCCTGTTGCGTATCCCATTCATATTCCTCCCCTTGTCTGTGCAGAAATGCTCTGCCCTTCCAGAGGTCAAGTCATCTTAAGGGTTCTGATCTGACGCCCAAACAAACACTTAAGCCACTTGTGTTGATTTCATTTACAACCGGCTCACCGTGGTGCCGGTAGGGTTTGTTCAATGTACGTGTATGTTAGCTCGCGATCAAGGTACAAGCTTGTTCAAGTGTAAACTGTGCACCACTGTGCAACGCCGATCCCGATCCGGGCTCTGTGTTTCTCTCTCCTGGTGATGAAACTCGTGATTACAGCAGATGGGCAATGATTATGATACACCCAGAGTTAGCAATAAATTGCCCAGTCGGTCATCAAACAATGGTCGTGTGCATCAGTTTGGGCTACTGAAAACATTGGGATTTCAAATCTAGCTGCTTTTAACACTGAGATTCTGGAGGCAGCCCCTGGCAAGAAGGTGTGGGGACAGATCACGGGCCTGCACATTGAGCTCAGCTGATGAGTTCTTTGCGCTATGTAATTGATTACAAACCGTGAATTTCCTCGGCTGCAATGCAACAGGTGCACCCCGAGGCATGATGCACCAGCGCCGCGCAGCTTGAAACGGTGCTGCGTGAAGCCCACGCAGCAGCGCCTGTGGCGCTGTGGCGTGAGGCTGCCTGTCTGAGATCGCAAGACAATCAACATTCACAGCACCATCATGTCCCAAGTCGACAAGGCGTTTGAGATCTTCGTGCAGCGTGCCGTGACCCAGATTTTGAAGGAATGCACGGGCCGTAGCAAGGAAGCCAAAGAGTTGAAAGACCTTTGCCAGGCCTTCCTCACAGCGCTGGAGGCGCATGGCAGTGGGGGCACCATCAGCCAGGATGGCGGCCTGGCCCTGGCCGTGCTGCAGCCGCTGCAGCTTGCATGCAGCAGCCATAACATCAAGGTGGTGGAACTGGCACTGGGCGCGCTGCACAAGCTGGTCGCGCATGCATGGCTGCAGGGCGAGAGCAGCACGAGCGAGGAGCTGATCGCGGATGACTCGGACACGGTTGCACGTGTCATTAAGCTCGTAATCAAGTGCGGGGAGATCAGCAACGCGGGCCTCCAGCTGTCGGTCATACGCGCGCTGCTCACCTTCACCACAGCAGAGCATTTCGTGCCGCACGGTGACAGCCTGATGTCCGCCGTGCGCACAGTGTTCAACCTGGCGCTCGGCAGCGAGGATGAAAACATCAAGCGCACTGCGTGTAACGCGCTGCTGCAGATGCTCAACACAGTTGCCAAGCGTGTGACTGCGTACTCCTGCCACTCCATCTCCACCACACCCTCACGCCGTGATTCAGAGCAGGGCGGGGGCTCGGTGCACGGGGAGGGCCACTTTGGCCGCACCTCCATCGCCACGCTCTCGCCCACCCCCTCGCTCAACATGTCCACGCACCAGTTGCACCATGGCAGCCATGGCGGTGAGCCCGGCAGCTCCAGCGCGCTGCCCCACAGCAACAGCGTCATGAGCGACAGCAGCGCAGCTGTGGACGCGGCCCTGGCAGCGGAGCAGCAAGATCTCGGGGCTGATGCACGCACCGCGCAGTTTGCGTCACTCGCAGAGCAGCGGGATATCCGAGGTTTGGAGGCTGCTATTGGTGCACACCTGCCAGATCAACAGCCGCCAGGGCAACAGCCGCCGGCACGCATGGCCACAGTCAGCAGTGCAGGGGCGCCGTCCAACAATGGAGGCTTGTCTCCGGAGGGCAGCATGCCTCCTGGCATGGGTGGTTCACGTGTGTCTGGAAGTGGTGCAGCACCCCCTGCTGGTGCCACACCGCGGGAGGGCAGCTCATCCATCAGTGCGGGGGGTGCTGCGCCTGCGTCGCTGGGGCCTGCTGCCCGCCCCCCTGCACCAGCCCCGCCAGCCCCCCCTGCCCCTTCCGTGGTCCACCTCACAGTCATGGAGCGTGACGTGCTGCTGGTGCTGACCGCGTTCTGCAAGCTGGCCTCCCGTGAGGCTGGGCTGACAGAGGTGGAGTCGTACCTGCACCAGGGCAAGCTGCTGGCGCTGGAGCTGCTGGTCAAGGTGCTGCAGAACCCGCAGCACAGGTGGGAGAACGTGCGCGAGGACCTGACGCGCCACCTGCGCCAGCCGCTGTGCATCACGCTGCTGCGCAACTGCGCGGCCACCGACCCTGCCGCCTTCCAGATGGCCATCAAGCTGATGTTGGCGATCATGATGCAGCCGCGGCTGCGGCGCGGGCTGAAAGCAGAACTGGGCGCCTTCTACCCGCTGTTTGTGCTCCGGCCGCTGGAGCAGGGGGCGGGCCTAGCCAGCGGCGGCGCAGGTGCAGCGCCTGGCTCGCCAGGTGGCTCCCCTGGGCCCCAGGGTGGGGTACCTGGGGAGCAGCAGACCGACCTCAACACGCTGTTCGTGGTGCTCACGTCGCTGAAGCAGCTGTGCACGGAGCCACAGCTGCTGGCTGACCTGTTTGTCAACTACGACTGCGACCTGCATGCACCCGCGTTGTTTGAGCGCACTCTCACGGTACGTGTGGGACATCTTTCAGGTCCGTGTTTCTGGCTGTGGGGCATCACTGTCACGGCGTGCGTTGCTTCATGAACCTTGCACTTGCACATCATCATGACGCAGCTATCCGGGGTTGTCCCACTGTGCCTAAACCAACATACAGCCGGTGACACACAGCTGCTGGTTGCGCCTTGTGTATGCCTGCTGCATTCCGCAGGCACTGGGGCGGCTGGCGCAGAAGACGGATGCCAGCGACCTGGCTGACCGCCCCTCCTCATCCAATGCGCAGCCCATTGCAAAGCAGCAGCAGGAGATTGCCGCCAAGCTGGCCACCATCCGTGATGTGGCACTCAAGTGTGTGACGTCAATTGTGGGGGCGCTAGATGCATGGGCGGCGCCGCTCAAGGATGCTGTGCAGACGGCAGCGGGCAATGGCAGCGGCAGCTCTGTGGCGGGGGGCAGTGCAGGTGCCGAAGGCGCCAGCGTGCACGATGGGGCCAGTGAAGCAGAGCGGCTGGAGGCGGCATGGGCACACAAGTCTAGCCTCAGCAAGGGTGTGGCTCTGTTCAACGCACGGCCTGTCAAGGGCATCCAGCAGCTCATTGCGCAGGGTATTGTGGAGGGTACACCCGGTGCTGCCGCCTCGTTCATTCGCACTCACGCCCAAGAGCTGGACAAGAATGCAGTGGGTGAGCTGTTTGGTCACCACGGCGACTTTGAGATCGCGGTCATGCACGCGTTCGTGGACCAGGAGCGGTACACTGGTGTCACGCTGGACGCGGCGCTGCGCGCTCTGCTGGCGCAGTTCCGGCTGCCCGGGGAGGCGCAGAAGATTGACCGCATCATGGAGAAGGTGCGCGGCAACTGAACACACACATGCGCATGATGGCCGTCGTATGCTGCCTCCAGTCCTACAGCAGAAAGGGGGATGAGTGTGCTGCTGGCAAACACTCCGTACCTGTAACATGAGCTGTGGGCCTGACCACCCCATCTTGCAGTTTGCGGAGCGCTATGTGCGCGACAACCCTGGCACATTCTACAACGCGGACGGTGCCTATCTGTTGTCGTTTGCCATCATCATGCTCAACACTGATGCCCACAACCCGCTTGCCGAGCGCCGCCTGTCCAAGAGCGACTTTGTGGCCATGTGCCACCAGCCATTGAGTGCGTGTGGGACTGGGCCAGTGGGCTGGACCATGGAGTTGTGCAGGTTAGGTTGGTGTTTTGGTGCACGTGCACCGCATGGTGAGGCGTTTCATGAGTCGCCCTGTTGCCTGAATTGGAGGCAGCGCCCTCCCAGGAGGGTGCTGGCTTGCCCGCCCGCTGCACATCTGCTCCGTGTCTGGGCGTGCACACAGGTGAGGAAGACGGCGGTGGCATGGAGCCGGTGCTGCCTCCTGTGTACCTGGAGGGCATCTATGACCGGATCGTGGCCAACGAGATCCAGGTGCACGACCCAGAGGCAGTTGCTGCACGTGCCCAGAGCGCCGCCGCACATGCGGCAAGTAGGAATGGCGGCAGTGGTGCAATGGCGCGTGCGCGCCTGGCTGCGGCGCTGGGTCTGAATGTGCTGGCCGCCCCGTTCAAGCCACTGGCCCGCTCCTGGGGCAAGGTGCAAGAGGGGCTGGGCGAGGCCGAGCGCAAGCGTTCCATCATCCAGCTGGCAGAGCGTGCAATCGTGCGGGGTGCAGGGGGCCTGTGGGCCACCGCGCTGCACGCGGAGCTCTCCCGGCCCATGCTCACGCTGGGCGCAGCGCCCATCCTGGGGGCCCTCAACTTTGGGCTGCATGCTGCGCCCAACGCAGCAACTGCTGACCCCCTCATCAAGTGCTTGGTGCAGCTGGTGCAGCTGGCGGCTGCACTGAGGCTGGATGAAGTTGTGGAGCGGGCCGTGGATGTGATTGCGGGCGCGTGTGGCGTGCACGGCCCTGCGCCGTACGCATCACCTCAGGAGGCCAAGCAGCTGGCCGTGCTGCAGGCGCTGCTGTCTCTGCCGATGCTACCAGGGGCGGGGGCATTTGGTGGCGCGTGGACCACCATTCTGCGCGCCATGTCAGCCCTGGATGCACTTACCGCGGAGCTCACAGAACCGGTGCGTGCCTGTTGTACCCCGCTTGCACCTGTGACGATGCTTGTACCGGTCATCTGAGAAATTTTAGTGTTACAGGACAAGCTGCATGCCAGGTGCCGGCGGCATGCACCTGCATTGATGGACCTGCTGGCTGCACACACGCGAGCACATGTGACTGACCCTCTGCTGCAACGGGCCTCTGTGTCTTTGTTCCTCAATGCTCCCAGGCATCTGGGCCGTCGTTATCTGTGGCCAGTGGCGGGTCATCCAGCTTCAGCTCAGCCGCCTCATCTGCTGCCAACCCCTTCAACAAGATGTTTGCCGCCCTGGGTATCAACCTAGGTGCCGTAGGCACCGTGACACCCACCAAGATGGGTGCCCCTGGTGGCCCCGCAGCACCCCTCATCATGCTCACCAGCTCCAGCTCCAGTGGCGGCACACAGGGTGGTGCCCATGACACAGCCAGTGTGCCGCTGCGCGCGGGGCCAGGAGCCTCGTTGGTGCTGTGGGCGGCAACCGACGGCCGCGCCGCGCTGGCATCTGTGGTGGAGCGCAGCACCACACTGGACGGGGAGGCGGTGGTGGTGCTGTTCCGGGCCATGTGTGCGGTCAGCCGGGAGGAGCTGGAGCAGCCTCGGCCATGCATGTACTTCCTCACACGGCTGGTGGAGGCTGCGCACGCCAACATCGGCCGCATCCGCCTGGTGTGGGGCAAGCTGTGGGCTGTGGTGGGTGCCCACCTTGTGGCAGCAGCCTGCCACACGTCGCAGGCCGTGGCCCTGTATGCTGCAGGGGTGCTGCGCGCACTGGTGCTGCGGCTGCTGGGCCGTGCAGAGCCGCTCACGCACTTCCGTGCCCAGGAGGAGGCGCTGCGGCCGTTTGTGGCTGTACTGCGGCAGTGTGACGACCATGTGGTGCGCGCGACAGTGGTGCAGCACGCAGCCGAGGCAGCCGCCAGCCACCCACGTGGCCTGGGCACGGGGTGGCGCACCTTCCTGGAAGTCATGTGGCGCGCTGCAGCGGACACGTCGCCGGATGTGGCGTCACGTGCGATCGAGGGCATGGGCGTGGCGGTTGAGGCGCTGTACAAGGGCGTACCGCCTGTGGGCCATGAGTACCTGCGCGAGGCAGTGCGCGCGGCCATGGTAGCTGCATACAACCAGGCAGCAGGCGAGGCCGTCAGTTTGGCAGGCGTGGGTGTGCTCGTGTGCTGCGGCACGCGGCTTGCAGAGTATGTGACGACTCATGGCCATCAGGCCATTGCTGCGGCATCGTCCACCCACCGTGCAACCTCCATTGCAATCGCGTCAACTGCAACTGCCAGCAGCGAGGTACCCGCTTCATCTGAACTGTCGTTCTCTCATAATCTGGCGCCTCAACCCCAAGGCAGTTTGCCCACCAGCCCGCATGCCAGCTTAGCAGGCGCGGGTGCAGTGGCTGCTGCGCGCCACAGCGCCGGCCACACAGGTGGTGGTGACGCGTCGGTGCACAGTGTGGCATCAGACAAGGTTGCGGGCCTGCCCAGCCTCGCATCGTTTGGTGGGTGATGCACACGAGGCCTGCGCATGCACGGTCTGTGCAGCCCAGCACACTTGTTGTTGTTGCATTGTTCCTTATCATCTTGCTAGGACCTTTTGCCGTGCAAACGAGGTACAACACGGCGCCTGCTCATGCTATGCAGATTACGGTGGCTCAGGTGTTGAGGACGGGTGGGGCCTGCTGCTGAGCGCACTGAGTGATGTGGCACAGGCAGAGGTGCGGCCGCGCGTGGCGGGTGCTGCAGTGCAGGCCATATTCGACATCATGTCTGACCACAGCGCGCAGTGGAGCGACGCGGCGTGGCATGTGCTGCTGCATCGCGTGCTGGTGTCCCTGTTCCGAGCTCCTGGCACAGCCGGCCGTGGCTTCACACCTGGCAGCCCAGGTCCAACCGCCACCTATGAGCAGACAGCACAGGCATTGGCTGGAGATGCAGTTGGAGCACCCCCTAGCCAGGAGTTTGTGGCGCGCATCCAGCACTACTTTCCGCTCATGTGTGAGCAGCTGTCGAAGGTCACACGTGCGCATCATGGCGAGATGCTCACTCAGCTGGCATCCCTGTGCCTGTCCTGGCTGGAGCAGCCGCATGAGGCGCTGGCTTCTGCTGGCCTCCAGGGCTATGAGGCCTTGATTGCTCAGGTGGCTTCCACGTCAGATTATGCCAGCTGGCAGCAGCTGCTGGACTTGCTGGCGCCTGTGTTACAGGCGTCGCTCGAGTGGGTCATGGGGCACACGCAGCAGCTGCAGCAGCGTTGGCTGGAGCAGCAGCCCATGCTGCTGGCGCCAACTGCGCTGCCACCCTCCCTGTGCTGCCGCTCCCGCACGCTGACCATGTCCCACCGCCTGCTTGTGCGCCTGCACCAGCAGCACGCGGCGCAGCTGCCGTGGCCGTTGCAGCTACAGCTGCTGCAGCCGCTGCTAGGTGCAGCACATGCAGCCATGTCTTTCAACCTCATGCTGGAGCAGGAGGTACTGGAGGCAGTGGCGAGCAGGTCTGCAGTGCTCCAGCTGCACCATGGTGGACCAGCACCATTGAGCCCAGTGCTGCGGCAGGCGGCTGAGGCCGTCGTTGCACAGCCCCAGCCCCAGCAACAGAAGCAGTCGGAGCCAGGGCAGGCAGGGCCCAGCACCTCCCCGTTTGCAGCGTCTGTCAATGTTGCTCAGGCTGCATCAGACGGAAGCGTCCCAGCAGTACAGCCACCTGATGGAGCCGCGGCGCACGAGGCATCTGCACCCACAGGCACACGCGGCATGAGCGATGAGCGGCTTGCAGACGGCATCCTAGCTGCGTCAGGAAGCGGTGTGGAGCGTGCGACCCATGGTGAGCAGCCTGCCGTGCCCTCACAACACCAGCAGCAGCAGCAGCAGCCTGCAGCTGCGTCTTCTGGCAGCCGGCAGGAAGAACAAGCAGCTTGGAAGCCACAGGCTGTACAGAAGAGCCCCATGCGTGCAGCAGGTGGCAGCTGGGCCCCGCAGGGTGTCCTGCTGTTCAGTGCAGACAGCCATGTGCTGCAGCACCTGGGCCTGGCACGGCTGGAGATGGAAGTGGTGACATCAGCACTGGACCTGCTGGAGTCCACGCTGCATGCGGCAGAGGCGAGTGGGCAGGGTGAGGATGACATCGCGAGCACTGCAGCTGAGGGTGGGTCGAGCGGCGCCCTGCGCATGCTCACCGACCTGTGCTACTTTGTGATTGCACAGTGTGCGGATGCGCTGGCACATGCAGCTGACGTGCGCGCACGCTTCGTCGTGCAAGGTCTCCAGGCCAGCAGCCAGCAAGCCACACCCTTGTTTTCAGGCACATGGCTTGACAGCATGCGGGCACCAGTGCTCGCACGCGTTATCGTGACCTACATGCAGCTGCCGTGCTCAAGGGAGGCTGCAGATGTGCAGCGGCTGTTTCCCCACATGCTGGTGCTCATGTGCTCCCACCAGGAACGGGTGCGCGAGGCAGTCTCAGCCTACTTTGCCACTGTGGTCGAACCGCTGGTCCAGACCGCAGCGAAATTAGCTTCTGCACCACAGGTGGCGCAGCAGCCAGTCGTGAAAAGGCCTTGAGCGCCGAACATACGTCACCTCATGGAGGGATTTTCAAAAGTTTTACAGCAGCGTTTGTACAGATTTGTTGTTAATTTTTTTTGCGCTGTAAACGGTGCCTGTTCCATGGATCCCAATCCCTTCTTGCCACCTGCTTATGCCAACATCGGCCTTCAGCGATTTCAGCAAGCAGATGTTCTGGCGCAATCACCAGCACGCGATCAACACCAAGATGAGGTCCGGATCGAGGTCAGCTGAAGTTGACCATGCTGAAAATGTTGAGCTTGCGCCACAGTACATCCGGAAAAACATCTAAACATATTTCTGTGGCCTGCAGCCCGCTGGAGAAGTCCTGCCATCAAGCTCGCTTGCAGGCAAGTTGCATGGAAAGTAATTTGGCATCATGCATGCAAGGGGCGCGCTTGTAGCCGATGCAATTTGCGCACCACCACTTCTTGGCAACATGGGGAGGTTCTGCAAACCCCCACCCTTTGCATCAGCAGTAGCAGCATGCGCACAATGCACAGGCAGCAACAAATTCCTGTGGTGTGCAGGGCTGACGTTGGCGCAAATGTTGGACCTGGATGTTGAGGCGTTGGCGGTCAAGATTGACAGGCAGCATGCATACACCAAGAAAGTCATCCTGGTAAGGCGCAACAGGGCTGGGCTGAGTAAGGATGGATTGCAGTGGGGCCACACGACACAGCTACACTCCTCTAATGTTTCTACCATTGGCTGTTGTGTCGCCGTACATAGAAACCACGCACAACTGCACCGTTATACATGCAACAGGATCATGTGATGGAGGTCAAAGCCAAGATGATGGCTGCACAGACAGCGGCCATCGAGGAAGAGAAGCGGCAGGCAGCAGGCCGGTTGGCAGCAAAGCAGGCAGAAATCGACCTCCTGCGGTTTGAGCTGAACCAGGCCACCACACGCAGCAACAAGCTGGGAGACATCCTGAAGAAGTGGGTGCATAGCTGCATACCTTGTGGACTGGGGCTGTGGGGCTCCCAAAGGCTTCCATGTGTGGCGCTGATTTCCTTGGGTATTCATGCAGCTTTCTATGTTTGGTGCCTGAATGTCTACAGTTGCCACCGGTACCTGCATGTTTGCAACCTGCGGCACAGGACTGCTGCTGTGTATGACCTGACCAAGCACAAGAAGCGCATGATGGCGCTCCTGGTGCAGTCATTCTACTGCTGGCGCCAGTTTGCAATCGCATCCCGGGCACGCAAGCAGCGGCTGCAGCGCGCGCTGCGGTGGTACAGCGAGGTGTGCAGCCTGCATCAGCTTTCCGTTTCATTCCAACCAGGGTGCACGCAACTAAAATGTAGTGTCTGGGTCTGAATAGGCACAATATGGCACAGTTGTAGATGTTGGCAGCATCCAACGAAAGTTCCAGGGAGCATGCGATGGTGGGGATGAGGGATTCAGCTCCGTGCAAGCTGCCTGTGACAAAATGCTTCTGCCCTCCTCCCTCCCCGCCCGCCGCAGGACCACCTGAAGCGCCACCTGCTGCGCGCGTGGCACCGTGTGGCGCAGCAGGACGGGCGGCAGACCCTGGCCAACAGGTTCACACAGAGCCTGGAGGCGGCCAAGCGCGACATCGGGGCGGCATACGCAGGCGAGGTGGAGGGCCTGCGGTGAGCCGTGTGCCTGCATCGTGTTGACCCTGGTTGCTGGAGTCGTTGTACTGCTGGATGGGTGGTGCTGTGGTGCATGCTGTGGTGCATGCTGCATGGTAGGCGGTGGTCCCGACTGAACGCATCCCTTTCGCATGCCAGGTTGTGGGCAGCAAGGGAGTGAACATAGAATGGGTGCACCTGCGCTCGCAGGCGGCAGCTGGCAGACGCTCACGCGCAACTTGCGCATGAGGCGGAGATGCGCGCCAAGCTGGAGGAGAACATGAAGCAAGCATTCATGCGGGGTAAGCATTGCTAGTGTGTGTGTGCGCTGCGGCAGGCTGCCACCTGGCCGCATTCGCAAGGTTGGAGCATTAGAGCATGGTTCAGCAACTGTTTCAGGCGTTGAATCCCGTGCTGCGCTGCCTCACAGGTGTGTGCGCGCTCAACATTGAGGCTATGTCGGTGTTCAAGCGTGGTGCACCCCCTGCGGGTGCTAACCCTGTCCCTGTGGGCCTGCCCTTCCCCACTCACACCTCCCTCACACAGCCGCCCAACCCAGCGGTTGCTGCTGGCATCATGGCTGCACATGGAGTTGCACCTGACGGTGGAAGCACAGCATCCTCCACAGTTGCACCTGCAGCGCCTGCCCCTGCATCCGCTCCACCCTCCACCTCAGCTCCCAGCACAACACCCATGACTGCACCAGCCCCAAGCACCACAGCACCCTCCACCAGCTACAGCCACGCACCACCCGTCACCAACTCATCCATGGCTCCAGCATCAGGCATGGCTCCAGCACCCGCATCAGTGCCCGCAGGCAGCGCACAAGCATTCTACCAGCGGCCCAAGGTGCTGGTAGAGCGTGGACCAGCAGCGACAGTGGGGGAGGTGCCTAAGCCGCGCTCAGGGGCGCCTGTCCCCACAACGAGGTTACCACTGCAGCGGTGATGCGCTGACAGTGAATAGGGTTTGGGTAAGGGTGTTCAGAGGGAAGGGCTTTGGGAAGCATCACATGCGTGACCTCCTCCGGCTGAGGGTGCTGCATGGCTGGATGATTGGTGGGAACGTATGTATCTTGTGGATAGGCTACATACGGTGTACAAGGGGTACATGTTACAGTGCGCAAACAGCGTGCGACTGTGCCTGGCTGTAAAGAACATGGCATGTGGGTTTGCGTGCAGACTCGGCAACAGATCTTACAGATCAGCTCAGCAGACTTGGCTACCACCTGTCTGGACAGCATCAGTGCTGCGCCAGCGCCCACTTCAGCTTGTCCATGAGCGCCGGTTCACCTCTGCATGCCTGCACCATCACGCGCCCGATATGCTCCCGCTGCCACCCTTGCTGCTCACCTGTGGTAATGAGCACTGCCAGCACCTGTGGCTGCAGCCCGGACACAAGGGCACGTGCAGTGGCTGCGGCTTGCTGTGCTGCAGTCGCTGGCTTGCGTGTGCTGGTGGCAGCCTCTGTTTCCTGAGGATCTTCTGGCGCATCATCTAAGGTCTCGGACCCCTCTGAACCGGCACTGCTCCCACACATGTGGGCCATGAGGGCAGCTACTGCCACCCCAGCGCTGACAGACCCAACTGCCAGTGCTTTGTCCAGCTCCCCGCTGGTCAGTGCGTGTGTGACCATGGGCACTATGCTCGCGTCCCACCCTCTATCAGACTTGGCATTAGTCATGGCATGTGGCGTGCCTGTGTACTGCTCAGGCAACCCTAGGCAGCTCTTGAGGGTTGGCAACAAGTGGAGTGCCTGGTCCTGTGCCGTGAACGCAGCATCAGAACAACAGCAGGCCGTGTGGCGTCCACAAAAGGCAAGCTGTAGATTGCTGTTGGTGCATGCATGAAAGTTAAGGAACAGGACGAGACAGGACAGCACGACATGGAGTGCTGGATGCAGCTCAGCGCAGCAGCTAGCACACACTCCCTTGCCAGGCACTTGCATCTTTACCCTACCTCTGCTAGGGCACCCCACAATGCGCGCTGTGTGGGGGCCGACACACCAGCCACCAACAGTGTAGCCAGCTGGCAGCCCAGCAGGGGGTCGCCATATGACACAGCCCCAAACTGGCTCGCCAGCTTCTCCGCCAGCTGACTACTGCACCACCCGCCCTTCAGCAGCCAGGCATGCGGCTGGGGTGGGGTGTTAGAACCTGCTGCAGCACTGCTGGCTGATGTACTGGTGGATTCATGGTCGCAGCCATAGGTGTGTGTGAGCCATGCCATGGGCCAGCGCACGCCCACCTCCCACCAAGCACCCCCACTCACACCCTCCTCACCACCTGCCGCCTCATCTGCAACACCGCGGGTGTGCCTCCCAGGGGCACGATCACCTGCCATGGCACCCCCTCTGACCAGCTCCCGCGAATCATGGACGTATGCCAGGGCCAGGGCAGCAGCTAGCTTGGCACCCGACCCACCAGGTATTGCAGCACCCAGGTACAAGGACCCCAAGCTCTCCAGCCCACACACCAGCGCCAGTGCAGCTGACACGGGGTGGACATGCGGGTGTGCAGCTGCAGCAGGGGCAGTGCTGGCTGGCCGGGTGCTGGGCAATTCCAGCACCTCTGACAGCAGCCACGTGTGTGGTGCAGGCAGGCGGGAGCCGGAGGGATCAGGCAGGCGTGGTACAGGGCTGGGGCCATCGTGAGGCCGTGGTGCCGCACTACCGCTCTTGTTGCTTGGCTCATCAAAGCCAGGCCCGGTGGCCACCATGGACAACCAGGAGGCAGCATATCCATGCATTAGGGCTGTGCTGGCAGCAGTTGCATTCAGCGGCTGTGCCGGCATTGGGTAGGGTGCGGGCTGCGCATCAGTGCCGCTGCACCCCTCTTGCGCTGCGCGCAACCCACTGGCTGCGGTATGCAGGCGGGGGCACAGCTGCGCCAGCTGCCCAGCTGCTGCATGCGCGCGCTGCAGGACAGGGGCGAGCTGCGCAGGGGTAAAAGCATACTGCAGCGCAGTGAGGCACTGTGCTTCTGCCCCCGGTGGGGACAAGGGCAGGATGGACAGGCAGCCATCAAGGATGGCCATCGCCTCTTGGTCATGGATGGCTGCACCTGTGGCTGTCAAGTCCACAGCTGATGCTACTGTGGTGTCAGGTAAGACGGTGGCGTAACGGCATGCAGCCAGGAACAGGCGTGCGCGCGGCTGGGACAGCTGTAGCCGCACCAGCCCCCACGGACCCAGGGCCTTGGTCAGGCGCATGCCTGCTGCGTCAGACACCAGCCCTGCAGTGGGCGCGCGCTGCAAGTGACGCACCAGCCGTGCCGTGCCTGCCGCGAGCGCGCTGTGGCTGGCCTGTGGTGAGGTGTCTGAGGTGGCAGTGCCAGCGGTGTATGTTTGCCTGGATAGTGACAGGCCCAGGCGCAGAGTGCCAAGCAGCAGCTCAGCAGCTGCCACCTGAGAGCATGCTCGCTGCATGAACTGGACGCTAGCCTGCCCATGCGCCGCAGCACACCGTGCAGCAGCTGCAGGGTTGTCTACTGCTGATGCAGCCACCTGCACGCAGTGCGCCACAAAGGCTGCCCCGACTGCCCCAGCGTCCTGCTGCTGCACCGCCTCAGGTGCGCGCAGCAGTGCAGTGGCCAGTGCATGTGATGCATCTATCACGAGGCTGCCCGCCTGCTGCTGCACCTGGGCCACACCCCCGCTCGCACCCAGCAGGCCACTGCGGGACAGGGCGGCCCCCACCTCCCCAAACACAGGCAGTGATGCGTCCACACTGCCCCAGTAGGTGGCCACCAGCTGTAGGGATGCAGCAAGGCAGGAGTGGATGGCAAACGCGGGGGGCAGGAGCAGGCAGGGGTGCACCCCAGCAGCCGTCCTGCAGCCACACCCAAACCCACACAGACCGCTGTTAGATGTTGACATTGGATGTGCGGTCTCACAACCCACGCCACAAGCAGCAAAGGGCAGGGGTGCTTGATATGCAGCACCCCGGCTCTTGGGCACACACGAACAACGTGCTGGTACTTTGCCGCAACCATGTGCAACAGACACCCGCTGCAGGCAAGCCAACAGCTGACATACAGCAACAGCCACGCGCACCATTCCACCCATTGCTGCACGCCGTCCACCCGCAGCGCTGCATCCGGCTGGGACACAGCTGCTGCCGCTGCCAGGCGCACCACCCCCGGGGAGAGCCACAGCCGCCCCACGTCCTGTGCAAGTGCTGCTGCTGTGCCGGGCTGCAGCATGGGCCGCCCAAGCGACTTGTCCCCCTTGGCAATATCCAGCGCATGCACCAGCAGTCGGTCCACCAGCAGCGTCACCTCCCGTGCCACATGCCACCGCAGGTGGAGGATGTGCGAACCACCGCCGTCCTGCCCACCCCCGCTTGCGTCATGGGACGCGGCGGCCGCAGCCGCCGGGGGCGTCATCAACCCACACAGCAGTGTGTGCATGTCCTCGTAGGTGAAGGGGGCCACGCCGTGTGCTGCGCATGCGCGCCACAGCCGCAACCCCTCGATCACTGCCAGTGCTGGCTCAGGTGAGGCCGTGCTGCTGTGTGCCGCAGCTGCAGCTGCCGCGCAGCTCACCACCAGCTGCCCCTGCACAGCCGCTAGCACGCCGGAGGAGCGCACCAGCTGTGCAGCCAGTGCGCAGGACTGGCACAGCAGCCGCAGCACCTGCAGCACCATCGCCACACACCCGCCTGAGGTGTCTGGTACAGGGGCTGGAACAGAGGCCGATGCCACCACTGCGCTAGTTGATACGCAGTTCCCGTGGTCTGTATGGTTCATGTGTGTGTGGTGTGGCAGGTGGGCAGAGGGCAGCAGCCGCGCCTTCAACGCAGGCAGCAGCCCCGGGCACTTGACCAACGCCATGGCGGCAGCAGCGCTGTGGCGTGCGGCAGCAGCCAGCAGCTGCAGCAGCGAGACAGCAGCTGGCCCACTCACACCAGCCACCTCCAACAGGTACCTGATGCGTGGCAGCAGCTGCATCTGCAGCAGCCCAGCCAACGGGTCAACCATCGCCACATCTTCAGGGGTGCTGTCCTCCTGACCGCCCGCCCCACCGGCAGCACCAAAGGAAGACAGTGGCGGGAGCTCCCCACTGCCGCCTGCTGCCTCCACGCCCTGCACCTCCCATGTGCCAGCACCATGGGTCCGCACCACCGGCTGCATGCACACAGCCGGCCAGCCAAGGCCCGGGCACGCGTCAGCTGCCTCCATCACGGCAGCCTCCTCCGGCCCCGGGCACACCAGCGCGGCGAGTGCGGCAGCAGCTGCTGCCACCACAGGCAGGTGCGCGTCATCCAGGGCCAGCCGCAGGTGGCTTGCCACCCCTAACTCCGTGACCAGGTATGACCACAGCTGCGACCAGCTGACCGTGTGCCGTGATGGCCCTGCATCCTCTCGTGCGCCTCCTGCAGCACTGCTGGAGAGCTGTGGCTGCAGCAGGGCCTCAGGGATGGGGATGATGACCTGGTGTGCTGCTGCTCCTCCTTGTCCACTGAGTGCTGGCCGCGCAGCCAGGAGCAACGCGCGCAGCATGTGCAGGCTGGCCGTGCGTTGTGCCGGGAGTGTGGAGCGTGCAAGCAGAAGCAGCTCGGTGGGTGTGTAGCCCTCTGGCACCGTCCCTTCATCCTGCACACGCATCATGAGGCATCGTTTGTGTGCTGGCCACGACTTGCAGCACACACAGGGGAGCCATAAGGTTACTTCAAGATCTGCTCTAAAGGTGCTCCACGAACTGCTCAACATGCTGCAAACTCAGTAGCGAAGAGGCCCATAGTCATGTATGCAGTTCCGCTCACCGCGCGCAGGGTGTCGCGCTGCAGCACTTCCTCCACGCCCTGCACCTCCCCTGCTGCCTGCACCCCCACCACGTGTGCACCCAGGCCCCAGCGCAGACGCGCAACCAGGCGTGGATCGGCGCGCAGCCGACCCTCCTCATCCAGCCCGGCCATGTTGTGCTGCAACAGCGGTGACTGAGCCCCCTGCACGTCTGCCCGTGTGCCTGGCTGCCTGGGCTGCTGGCTTGTGGTGCCTTCAGGCCCAGCAACCGTTTGTACACTGCTGCCCTGCGCAGCTCCTGTGCTTTGCAGAGGAGCCAAGTAGGACCGCTGACTGGCCACCAGCTCTGCTCCTGTGGCAGCTGCAGATGCTGCCTTGGGTGCTGCTGGCAGTGAGCATGCTCCCTCAGGCACAACCACTCCATCGCCAGCGCCCGCCGCAGCGGCAGCTGCGCGAGCTGCACCGCGCTTGCGCAGGAAGTCCAGGGCCTTGGGGTTGAGCCGGGACTTGATTTCCTGCACTGCATCAGCTACGTCCTGGGGCGCCATTGCAGCCAGTACACCTCTGTTCTGGGCATCAATGCTGGTGGCCTCAGGCGGAGCTGGCCTTGGGAACCCTGGGGCACTGCCGGTGTTGGGTGTGGTGCTGCTGCCGGCCGTGGCATTTGGAGCGACGCTGGCATCAGGCACCTGTGCTGGTGGGACCACACCAGGGCTGCGCTCCTGAATCACCTCTGACACCACTGCTGCACCGCCGCCATCGCCAGCCGGTGTGCCCCGACTTGATCCTTGCTGCACAGGGGCAGGTGTGCTGAGGGCTTCTGCTGGACCGGCTGCAGCTGCCCTGCGTGCCAGTGCAAACCTGGACTGCTTGCGGTGTGTGGCAACTGGGAAGGGTGCTGTCGCATCTGCTGGGTGAGGCGCCACAACGGATGCCTCAGCAGGTGTGGCTCGCTCCATCACAGAGCCCATGATAGAAGACACTGCAACTTCCTGGATGCCTGCAGTGAGACACAGCACGGGCATCAGTGTATGCATTTCTCTGCGGCATGGGCACCATGCTGCCATGCGACATGCACAGGCCTACCTGCAGGCTCGCTGATTGCAGAGGGTTCTGGAGGTGGTGCAGTTTGTGCGGAATGTGCTCCTGCAGCACTAGTAGCAGCAGATCTCACGATCCGCTTGACCTTGGCTGCGCCTGGCTGGCTTTTGTTGAGAAACTCATTCTGGATCGGAAAACAACATCGCCGAAACACCACGTCAGTCGCACAAACCCATTCAAGCAGTCATCACAACACAATTGCAATGGTATACGGTGCTTACCTGCTGACGCAACAGGTCCTCCTCGTCCTCTGCTTCAAACAGTTGCCTCCTGTCCATGGCTGCTTTCACTTACAACGACAGCAAAGTTGTCCAGATTTTTTCATCATGATATGCACTTCCACACAACCGGTAGCGCCTGAAACACTGCAAAGGGCTCTGCAAACAAAACCAGTCGTTCTGCCCCTAGAGTGTGGTACTGCTTGGCGGTACTGCCCTGGATACTACTGCCACTGCAAGGATGCAGCATCGATCGCAGCTTGTGCGTCCTGGCTGTTTGCAGAACCAGAAACATTGAACCGAGGAGGAGCGCCATGTGGGCGATGATTGGGCCGGCAGGAGCCGCTGGCTGAATTTGTGGTAGTACGGACTTCATTGCTGCCCATTCGGAGGCAGCAGCCAGGGATATGTGAATGTGCATCCATGCATGCATGCATGCATGCATGCTGCTTGTTTGCATGATGCACAGGCCATGAGCGGAAAACAGCCGCAGGAGCGGCAATTTCAGGACATTGGTCTGTGACGGTGTAGCAGCAGCAGCCAGTGATCCCGATGCCTAATTGCAGTCGCTGCCAGGGGCCCCTCGGGTTGCTATCCCATTGATGTATGTGATCTGTGGGACGTGCGCGGCATGGCGCTGCTTGCCTGGCTGGTGCAGCACGCGCTGCTGGGTCACTATGATGGGTGAGTGCTGCCACGTCTGGGACTGGGCTGAGGTCAGGGTGCACAGTGTTCATCATCTTGAGGATGCGCGCAGTACAGGCGGGCGCATCTGATAGCGAAAAGGCACGGTGCAGCAGCTGCTCATGGCAGATGCATTCCCATGGTGGAGGATGTAAGTTGCCGAGTTTGCGACTAACCAATCTGTGCTGTTTCAGTACCTGGGCACACAAGTGTGGCTGCTACATGCTCGAACACCATCACTCCCACATGAGCACAGAGCGGGTTGTGCAGTGGCAACATGACATGTGAGCACTTGCACCTGCACATCACATCTGTTTCTTGTGCACTGCTCCAGCTTAACTGCACATTTCTATCTGATGTGACAACCAGAGTATTGGGCACAGCAGCCACACTAGCACCGTTAAACTGGGCTGACACTCCAGCACGCTGGCAGAGTCCACCTGCTACAATGGCTCGTACAGCAGCCAACAGCACACAGCTCAGGTGCATAGCTTCATATGCCACACTGGCTGGAGATTTGGAAATGCACACAACAGTGTAAAAGCGGTATATTGGCACAGTCACTGTGTGTAGCGGTGCATGCATACATGCCCGAGTTGTGCATCACGACATGGTGCACAAATCAACAACACAAACCCTTCACCTAGCAGCAGCTGTTGTGGAACAATTTGGCAGGCCAGGCCAGGTGTTTTGCAGATGTGTCTACTCGCCAGAGCCTCGGCTGACTGCCGCGAGACTGAATACCACCAAGAGTGACTTAATCTTCCCATCAAGGTTTTATACTCAGATACCACACTAAGGTCACTACACACCTACATGCCGCAATCCTTGCACTGGCCGAATGCTGGCAGCAACACTTGCATTACTCGCACCAGCTTTGACCACCATTCGGCAGGCTCCATTGCTTGAATCAATCATGTGTGGCAGTAGTGGACAGAAGTATGTTACTTGTCGCGCGGTGCTTGCATGCACTTCAAGTGCTGCTGGGCACCTCCTCATACGAGCTGCTGGTAGACGCTGCAAGCACGAAAGGTGCCATGGAGTCTATCATTGAAGCTTGGTTGCTTGTGAGGATGCGAGGTTCCAACCCAGTCCATAGCACAAAAATCACCAGCAACCCCAACCTCAGCAATGTTTCCATGCATCTGGGCACCTCCTGAGCTTCACACCTCACCGTCATCATCAGCGGCATGGCTCTTCGGGCCCTCATCATCAGTTGCCTCCTTGCCTGCATGAGTGAACATGACCAAGAATGGCAGTTTTGATATCTAACTCAATTGCCGTGCCATGAAGAGTCTAGACCTGGTTGTGGGCATGCCAGTCATCACATGGCTCCGTTGGGAGATCCGGAGGCCAAGGGAGTCAGTGCGCGCTTTCAGTGAGACTCATGTGCAAGCCTGTTTGGCGTACACACCAGCAGCAACATCAAGTGTGGCGGTGGAGGCCAGGGCAGCGGTCAGTGCAGCTACATTAGCAGCAGTAGCAGGTAGAGGGGTAGCAGTTGGGTCAGCGCCAGCAGCAGTGGTGATGGTGGTTGGGGTGACGCGGGAGGTGGAGGTCAGGACGGGGACGCCGAAGATGTAGTAGGCGATGGTGGGTGTTTTGGAATGCGAGGCACCTGCACCAGAGGGCACCGGAGGGCTCAGGCGAGAGGGGCCGGCGCAGGACGCCATGTTGGTGGTTGAGTTGCCGCCGAAGACGGAGAAGGGGTCGATGCGCGTTAGGGAATGCGAGGCACCTGCACCAGAGGGCACCGGAGGGCGAGGGCCGGCACAGGCCGCCCTGTTGGTGGTTGGGTTGCCGCCGAAGACGGAGTAGGGGTCGATGGGCGTCAGGGAATGCGAGGCACCTGCACCAGAGGGCACCGGAGGGCTCAGCTGAGAGGGGCCCGCACATGCGGCGCAGCATACACCGTGCACACATGGCACCCTTTGCTGGTGGCTGCACATCGATTTGCAAGCAGGTCGACGATCTATGCCAGCAGCATATTTGAAAGATGGGGCGGTACCTGGCTGGACAATGTCATCCAAGTCCCAGTTGTGGTGGCCATCCTGTGCGGCCTCGCGCATCAGGCGCTGGAAGTGACTCAGGTCAGGCAGGCGGTTGACACATTCAATGTGACCCCAGCCCAGGTAGGAGGACGCGATGACCTGACCACCACACAAGATGGGCTGCAGGCGGGTGCAGGCAATGAGGGGGATATGCCAGGTCATTCAGCTGGCCCATTATAAGGCCCATACTCTCAAATACGAGTGTGTGCGGCTTAACACAGGGGCTTACTTAGTTACTAAGCACATGTGCGGCAGCTATGGGAGTTTCCAGCAGAACAATTCCTGTATGCAACAACTGAGTCTTGTCGACTGCTATGCCAGCAGGGCGCAAGCATCCATGCACCTGATCAGAGGTGGTAGTGATTAAAAGCATCAGCACCAGTAAAATTCAGCAGGGCGAACAGACCTTGCGGCAGATGTTGCAGGTGCCGTTGTATCGGGCGACAAGCCTGCGTAGCTCCACGTTTTGCAGCACGTCGGGCGCACACTCCAGGTGCACCCTGCATCAGGCAGTGGGGAGCATACGTATTCTATTGGAACAGTACATGGAACGACCCGGTATGCAGTTGCTTTAGTCGCGCCTGACATATGGACTTGCCAGAATGAGCGACAGCAGCCTTACCACGCAAGTGACTTCGCAACTGATGGTGTGCTCTCTGATCAATCATGCTGCAGGTCGGTACCAGGCTTACCAGTCATCACCGGAGCGGCAGCCACGGTGGCCACGCTGCATCATTTCGCCACATATGCAGCAAGTTTTGAAACCGTCCGTCATAACGAATACACCCGCTTGGTTGAGGATGCCACGCCGTAGGCAATTAGCACACTTGAAGCGATTGTCGCGCTTGTCCATACCACCAATTGTGAATGGTTGGTCACACACGGGGCATTCAGGACGCTTGCCACCGTCCTCGTCACCACCGGCACCAGCAGCACCACCACCACCATGGCGGCCATCACCGCCCTGCATGAGTGCGGAACAGCCCATCAATTGCGGAGTAGAAATGTCGGTGAGGTCTGACCTGGAACAGGGGCAGCAGGGGCAGGGGCTAAGGAGCATGCGCCATGCCAGGTACGATTGCAAGCCACCCAGCACTCACCGACTGGTTGTGGGCCACAATGCCCGCAAGTATTAGGGGCAGCAGCTGAAGGACAAGCAGACCCTGCGAGGCATGTTTATGAACTTGTGGTCAAGCACTCAAGACCGGCAGCAGACACAAACCATGCCACGTCCCACCAACCATGATTAATAGCTGTGAATAGTTGGTGCCTGGTCGCAATGGCCTGGCCGAACACGCCTGGTCGAACTGCTGTTTGGCATGTAGGTGGTGGTAGCAACTAAGTGCCTGCTTTTCAAGGTGCGGTGTTGTCTTGGAGCGTCCCACACAACAGATCTAACTCTTGGACGGAGCAGCATCAGGCAGATCATAGGGCCTCGGATGATCCATGTTGGACGATGATACTCAGCATGCAGAGGCATTGAATGGTCCAAGGAAAGCATTCCTAGAGCAGTTCAAGTAAGGCAGCCTCGCACCAGCATCAGCACTGAACACCTCATCATATGGATGGCTCTGTGCCTTCTACATGCCCCAGCTGCAACTGCTCCAGCGCTCTGATCAGTGTCGACAAACGCGATGGACGGTTCAAGTGTCCTGCTTGCATCCGGCAAGGTGTTCTCAACCAGGCAGGGGTGTTTGTGGTCAGCGTCCAACAGCAGCTGGGTGTCTACAACTGCGGCCGCTGTGGAGCACGCATGACACCAGGGCAGAGGGGCGTACGTGATGGAGACCGCTGGTGCGATGCATGCAAACCACAGAACATGATACCGCAATGCCATGACTGCTGCCTTGCATCCCATATCCTTGGCGTGGCCTGACGCATCCTGGCACTTCAACTTTCAGGGCCCACCTGGAGTGTGCACCAGATGCGCTTCTCCCCGTGGATCGCATGCGCATGCTGGTGGCGCGGTACGAGGGGACTTGCGCTGCATGCACGCAGGTCTGTTATATCTTATATGTGCATTCACGTCAGGGGTGTGCTGTCCCCATACTGCAGTCTCAAGCACTGGCACATCAGTATCACGCCGCACTGTGCATTG
Source organism: Haematococcus sp. NG2 (assembly GCA_004335575.1). NCBI lineage: Eukaryota > Viridiplantae > Chlorophyta > Chlorophyceae > Chlamydomonadales > Haematococcaceae > Haematococcus > Haematococcus sp. NG2. Next base: position 189,203 of record QAXD01000088.1, on the reverse strand, counting down.
GCGGCAGTTCAAAGCCATGAGCATCAACGCAGCACGCCATGCATAATGCGCCTTCATTTCGTTGCTGACCTGATGCACTGCAGCCTATCCGCCCTGGCCGCGACATCATCGCCTCCTCATACCTTGGCTGGGTGCATCAAGCATGTGCAGTGGCACTGCCGCCCCTGCCAGTCATGCAGCGCCTGCTGCACTGCACAAGTAGGCACGACTGGTTGACACCCCAGGAGCTGGAGCAGTGCCACAGCTCCCAGGCGGCTGAGGAGTTGCTGGCCGACCTGCACACCATGTCCCTGACGGAGCCGCAACCAGACAGCTGGAGGCCGTCCTTCAGAGCGTCATGCACCTCTGCCTTGCCCCGTCATGCATCGCCTGACGCGTCATCGTGGCGAAGTAGCCATCTCCCGCCCTCATCACGCACAAACAGCACCAAGAGCACGTCCCTGCCTGCACCATCCACTGCCAGTACACGCAGCACCTGCAATAGCTGCAGCAGCTGGAGAAGCGGGAGCAGCAAGGTGATGTGCAGCGTCGGCACACAAACAGAAAATGTGGACACAGCAGTGGTTGTGACAAGGCCCACATGGAAATGGAAGGTGTGTGGCACCACATCAGCTTTGGGTACTTTTCCTCCACAGGCATACTTGCACAAGTGCTGTGACCTTTGTGACCCGTGGATCAGCAGGTTGTGCTCTGTCTGCACATGCACATGGGAACTCACGACGCGTATGTACCTGCAGTTGGAGCGCTCCTGAAGCATTGGTCCTGCTGGCTCCTGGAATGGCCGCACCGCGCCACATCACCTTCTGCCATGCTATGAGCGGGCTTTAGATTGAACACATATGTGTACATAACATGCCGGGATGCATCAGTGGTCTAGTTGCCCTTCAGGCGACGTGTACTTCTGCCGCAGTCATTCAGAGCACACAAGGACTGCACGCTTCAGAAATTACAGCACGACATGCCAGCTACATGTGCACCTTGCACTATGCAACACATGTAACAGCTGTCATAAGAATGCTTGGCCATTTGATCCATGCTCAGCTCCACAGCTAGCTGCTGCAACTTGCAAAGCACCAAAACTGCAGCCAGTGCGGCTACAAGCAGCTCCAATCACGAAGGAGCATGTGCGTGTGCACCCGTGCAGCTGCACGCTTGCCGCAACCCAGGGCGCCTGCACCATCCCTCACTAGCCCCCCACCCCAACCCCTCTTAATGCTCTACTTCCTGCACCAGCAGTCAGCAGCACCTCTCTTATGCAACCTTGGTGCCAGGTGGCCGCACGTAGCGCTCGCCTGTCATCTGCTCGTACAGCCCCTTGCGTGCCTCCCAGTACTCCTCTAGCCGCCCCGCAGCCTGCAGTGACGGTGTGAGGGTCATGCCCGATACATCATGTGTCCCACAGCCAGCAATAGAACTGGTACAAGAACTAGCCCCCACAGCAGCACTGCACTGGTGCACCCCCACCACCCACCTTGGCGGCCTGGTACGCCTTGCGGTCCGCGGTCACAGGGTCGTGCTTGGCACGGATGGCGTCAATCTGCTCAGGTGTCACATCGCCAGGCCGCCCGCCATCGCGCTCGTAGTGGCGAAGCGCAAACGCTTTCTTCAGCGCCTGCTTCTCACCATCAGCCAAGTTGTACCTGTGGCAAGGTGTGTTGGCAAGCAAGTGCATGGGCACAGGTTCTAAGAGCTGCACATCCTGTTAAGGGGGTGGTGAGTGTGCTGGTGCCCATCCACCGAGTGCGGTCAAACCTCAAACTCAAGCAGCACAGCCATGCTGCCTCCTGCATGTGCTGCAGACCTGCTGCCATACATATCCGGACTTAGCCCTAGCTCACCTGTACTGGTCAAACGTGTACGCATGCGCCTCTGGGTAGAAGAGCTTGATGTTCTCGTACTGCGGGATCATGTCCTCGTCGCCAGGGATGTCCCAGCCCAGCACGTTCTTCTCAAACCACTCCACCAACCCAAAGAACTTGGACGCCACACGCTCAAATGCCTGCTGGGGTGCCCCCACCAACAGCAGCAGCTCCACCTGACAGCACCAGTCCAGGGACCTGAGCAGGGCAGGAGGGGGGGGGGGTGCAGGGTCCCGCACAGCACCAAACTGTTTGCCTGTGCAGCGTGGATGCTGTGTCAACACTTGCAGCTTGTGCAAGCACTGTGCACTGCTGCTGATGCCTCACACAGTCATGACCGCCAGCAGCCATGATCACTAGAAAAACATGTTGGTTGCCACACACTCATCAGCCTGCAATATGTCTGCGGCCTCATGCACAAGTAACAGCACAGCACCTGCCCTGCCCAGTGCTGGAACCACACCCCGCACACCTGTGCAGCACGTCTGCAAACGCCAGGAACACCGCCAGGTTCCAGAACACAGTCCAACCCCCCTTGAACAGCTCCAACAGCTCCACTGAGATGGGGCGGTCTGGCCCGCTGTTGTCCCCGCCTGCAGTGCGCATGTGCACACACACACACACACACACGCCATGGTCAGGGTTGGGACAGGTGTTGGGACAGCGGCAGCAGGGAGTGGAAGAATTTCAACAACCCACATGGGTAGCGTGCGACATGTGCAGTCTCAGAAACAAACATGCTCATGCAGAGTCCAATCCTCAGGCGCACCCTCTGGCGCTTGACCAAAGCCGCCGCCACCACCACCGCCACCACCACCAGCACCACCAAAGCCACCACCGCCGCTGCCGCCTTGTTGTGCGGGGTCAGGCTTGGATTGTTGCCCGAAGAAGTTCTGCAGCACGCCCAGCCCCAGAATGCAATGCACAAATCTATGCGCTTTCCACACTAGTCATCTGATGTTTATGCACATCACATGGTGCATGCTACTGCAGCAACCTGTGCAGAATAGCATGTGACTGTACCTGGAACTTCTTCCCGCTCAATGAGTCCTGCAGGCAACCACAAGTTGCAACCCAGTGCATTCTTGACTGAATCGGTGCTTGTTGCATGTAGTGTGCATGCACAACACGTGCATCAGCCCGCCATCTTCGGGCACGCACATCATGGTGCATGCAGGATATGCATGGGCCTGGGCCTGAACCGCATGCTGACGGCTATCTGACCTGTAGCGCCTTGCGCGCGGCATCCTCCTTGCTGCCACCAGCACCACCAGCGCCCCCCTTGCTGGATCCGCCCTGCATCTTCTTAAAGAAGTCCCCAACACAAACGATCGTCTGGGCCCTGCGATGCACACGCTGTGGGGCGATGCTGCCAGCCATTCTCTGGCGGGCAGCAGCCCCCACGGGCTGCCTCAGCTGCCCGCCCAGCATTGGAGTCAATCCCCAAGACTGCAGCCAGCACAGTGAGGGGCCAGCAATTGAATGTCAGATTAGATGTTTTAGCATCACATTAACGATATATGCTTTGTGATAACAAGCAACTGCCCAAGATAACACAGGCCCTGCCACCAGCGTACCTGGCTGGCAGGACGGGGTTACCGTCCGTTCTGTCGCTATCTACCAACAGAATATAAGCGCCAGACGCTAGCCCGAGCGCATCATAAATCCAGTGTGACGGTGGCACCTTTCATAGCTTCATTGCTGTCTTCTAGTAATTTAGCATTATTGAACGCAGGTTATTCAGTTCTCAACTGCTGAAGACCATCTGGCAGCATGCTACGACACCTTAAACGTGTGTTCGTTCAGTTTACACCTGGTGACCCCAAATCAGTTGCTGCTCGGGACCTCCTGCAGCGTCTCAGTGGTGACAAAGCAAAGAAGAGCAACCCACAATGCAAGGTAGAATTCAAGATTGAAGAAGATGCAGCCCCAGGATCAGCCTTCGTGGAGCTGACATTTGGCGATGATGAGAAGCGGAAGATTGCACTGGCCAACACCAGCGTACAAGAGGTGTCACGATTGATTGAGCAGAAGGGCAGCGAGATGGAGCTCAAAGCAGTGTTGAAGGAGGTACGCATGACCCCATAAGTGCCGTGTGTACTCATCATGTCATGCAGAACAATTCTGCATGCATGGCGGCAGTGGCGAAGTCTTGGCTCAACTGCTTGTGTCAATTCTGCATACGGTAACTGCAACCTGTACCATTCACAGGTGAAGTATGATCCATGGAAGAAGGACAACCGACTTGATGGCACGAAAGCTGCACCAATCCCAGGACAAGCCACCCAGCACCTGCCGCACGGGTTACCTCACAGCTGATACATCAGCAGTTTCAGGCAGCTCCTCATGTCAGACAGCCATTTCATTCTTTCATTGGTCTCCTCTTGTAGCTCGTCACCTTGCTTCACACCGTCTGCGGTGCTTGTGGCTCATTACCTGCCAGTTTGCCTCTGCACCTCCATCGTCTGCTAGCAGACCGATTGGTTGAACTCCACAGATTGTAACATGGGTTTGAGATGCTGATCTACTCATGTTCTCGATTGTGCTACGTAACTCTCTCAACCAAACAGCACAGAACTAGCTTGCATGCCTGCCATCTGGCTGCATGTCTGCTGATCGTTCACAATGAGCACTCGTGACAGTCCCTGTCAACCCAAACTCATCATAATCACATGTCACAGCTCTCCTGCAACAATCCATACTGAACAGCTCTCACCACACCGCTCCACTCAACTTTGTTGCCCGCCGTGCCCTTCTTGTGCGATGCCCATGCATCAACCCTGAAATCTCTTGAGGTCACTTGCGCACACAACATACGAGCACAACATACAAGACAAATAATGTACCGTCCTTTTATGCTGGCACAGACGCCTGCTCCTTCACGCTCAAAAGGGCAGACAGCTGGTCCTGCAAGCAGTCACGATACAACACGGGTGAGGCGCAGCACAACGTTAGGAGGTTTTGGGGGTCAAGGACATCAGAAAAAATCCCCATCACGAAGATCCAACCTGCTGCAACCATGATCCAGAATCAACACATTGCGTTTGCTACCTGCAGGCAACACATAGCACAACATGTCCGCCCGCTCTGCGGTGGCCGTACTTTTCCTGCATTTAGCCCACCCACCCATGTGTATACGAGACACCCACCCACCATGTAGTAGTCGGGGTGAATCTTGTTCTCTGGGCTGTTGAGCGTTGCCTCACTCGTCACACCGCTCAGTACCAGGCACGTCGTGAGGCCACCGTTCTTGCCAAACATGATATCGGTGTCCAGGCGGTCACCAACCTGCGCATGCATGAACAGCACAAGCGGTTGTAACAAACGACATCAGTTGGGCACAGCGTGTACGGTGTACCACCAGCAGACACCTGATGGTCGCATCCCAACCATACCTTCCATTCCTTCCTGCATCATCCCAACCCTGACATGATCCCACGAGCATGGATGAAGCACAGGGCAGCACACCATGCAGATCTCGTTGCGTGCCAGCCCCAGCTCGCTCGCAATGTTCTCCAACATGAAGTCGGACGGCTTCCCAACCACGGTTGGCTCGCGCTTGGTGGACCCCACGATGGCCCCCACCATTGATCCGTTGCCTGCGCCGGCAATGCAAGGTGTGTGCGTGCATGTGTGCGTGTTCAGAGCCTGGGCTACCTGCGCCCTCCACCACACCCCACCGCATGATTACGCACCTGCCCACTCTTGAGCGTCCGTGAGGTGTGTGACTGCATCCCGGTTTGTTGCGATGAACATGCAGCCGGGGTTTTCACGGATGCACAGCGTGGCATACTGGATCTTGTAGTAGTTGATGTTGCGGTCAAAGCCCACAACCACAGCGCCCACCTGCCAAGCATCCCGGGGACAAACAGGGACATCAGATCTGGCTTGCCTCAACAGCCTCATGCTGCGCTTTCCGTCCTTCTATCCTCAATGCAATGACTGTGCTGTCCAGGTGGAGCCCTGTACACCCCCACCCCCCGCCCCCTGTTTCCGGCTAAGCATTTCGCACGTATCGCTGGTACCGACCTCTGGATCGTGCTCCATGTACTCCCCGGGCTTCAGGTTGACCTTCTTGTCGGCATCTGATGGGCCACCCAAGTGCTTGATACCCTTGAGGTCCAGCTCCTGGGGAAAAGGGGGAGGTAGAAAAGGGAGAGGAGGTGCAGGGGGACAGTGACTAGGGCGTGGGCTGACACAGGGTCGCAGTCACATGCAGCACCAACTTGCTGGTGTTTCCTGTTGGTTGCGGATCTGCAGTATGGGCGCAGTACCCATCATGCTGTACTGGAAAAGATGCATGACCCAGCTTGCGCAACAGATATGCTTAACCATGCTGCTCTGTGTGACCGGTGCCGTGAAACACACCTGAAGAATGCCGTCCTCGCCAATCACATAAACCTTCTTGTTGAACTTGATGGATGCCAGGTATGCGGCTGCAGCGTACGAAGAGCTGTACACCTCCTCCTGCATGGTCACAAGGAGGTGAGGATGCATGTCTTGTCTTGTGCTGTGCTGTCTTTGAGCACGAGCTGTTGTGTGGTCCATCAGCACAAGCTGGTGCAGCCTTGCAACAACAACCACACTCCTGCGTACACTCCATCATCAGCCCTTCCCAAAGTAATGAGGCTCCATCATCAACCCGGCTGCCTGCTCAGCCTGGCCCCTCTTGCTGCTGTCGGCACGCACTGGCTTGACGTTCAGGCCCAGACTCGTGAACTTCTTCACGTAGCCTGCGCGGGACTTGGTGCTGTTGTTGGTCACGAAGAACAGGCGCTTGCCCTGTCCAGGTGACACAGCGCAGACATGCACACTGGCAGGTTATGACCAGTTGTGTGTAGCATGATATACACGGTTGACCGGAGAGCACGTGTGCACATGCCGCGAAGCGTCGGCCGCTCAAAGGCAGATCCAGGGCGTGTTACCATGCTTCTGAGGTTCTTGCAGAGGCAACTGCTTTGCTGCTGCACAGCACCTGCTGGATACATGCTGCGTGCCATGCGCCATGTTGCTGTGCATCATGAGCTCCATGTACACACCAGCTTGCGCAGCATCTCCAGGGTCTCAGGCACACCCTCAATAACAGAATCGCCACGCCAGATCACGCCTGCAGGAGCACCAACGCATGTCCGAGTGAACGCGTCAGCTGTTGAACTCAAGGATAAGAACCTCCAACACCTTGCTCACCATCGCAGTCGAAGATGAAGCACTTCACGTTCTCAATAAGCTTCAGCTTGTCCTCATCCGTAGCACGACGCGCCTCTGCGAGCAGTCCAAGTGGCACAAGTGTTGCCGCACGTTCAAGATAACTAGACGCACAGAACAGCCAATGGCACCTACGCTGAGTGGCGCCCATGGCCTTGACGATCAAACGGCGCTGCACTGGCACAGCCCTAGTGCCTGCCCTTGAGCTGCAAATGCGCTGGGAGCGATGGTTCAGGGCCTGCATCGCGACTGAGCCTCGTCACAAACAATTACTTGCACTGTAAGTGATGCACTTCTGCTGGTACTGCCTGGAGCTGTTGGCGGTACAAGTGCGGTTTCAAACCCTGCTCATATCCTGGCTCCAGGCAGTTCCTGCACGCCCAATGCGCATGTGTGATGGTGAACATACATCGGCTTTCAATGGTGGATGCTGTTCCGCATGCCTGCCTGTGCCTGCCCAACATCGATGTATATGCTTTTTGCCCAGTACCACCAGCACGTAGCAGCTGTACTGCATGCTGTGCTGGTGGTGTAGTCTGTCCACAACAGCTGCAGGTTATCGTTCAGCACACTTCTCTCAGCACATTGCTTGCACAACTCGTCCCCCAACACAGCACGAGTAATAGTAATCACACAGCTTTTCACAGGTGTCTCTGCATGCCGGAGCCTGAACATAATCAGCCAAACACCTAGATGCTCAGAAAACTAGCCCAGAAAATTGGGAGCCGCCCCATTACAGCACCTAACAGCCTGCTGGAAGCATGCACTGCAGAGGGCAACAGCTAACCGACACACCACCCGTGGTCAACAGCAACATGCTGATGCCACAGGGCACCCGCGCCATACGGCGGCGGGCAAACCGTTTGTGGGACGGACGGGACGGGCGTCAGGCCCAAGAGCCCAGGGGATGGGTGATGTGCCAAACCAGCTGCGCCTGCGCAATGCACACCACCTCCAGAGTGCAGGGCGTAGGGAGCAGCAAAGCACGCGTCAAGATTATTAAGCAGCTTGTCTACACAACCTCCTCCACCCCTCCCTGTCCTGAGCCATGTACCCTAAATCCCTAATCCACCAGGGTGTGCCTAAGCCCATCAACCACACTGTGTGCGGCCTCCCTGCAGGCCGAGCCAGAACCCCGTGGCAAATCCCCCCTGTATCGCTGTGGCAAACATCATCTGCTGTGCCCGCCGGCCGTCTTGTCTGCGTGCAACATGACCTGCAAGACGCATGCGTCTGTCGGCAAGCTGAAGTGCTCTAGGAATACTCTCCTTGGACCATTATTCAGTTCCTCTGCATGCTGAGTATAATCATCCTTCGTCCAACATGGATCATCCAAGGCGCGGATGTGCCTGATGCTGCTCCGTCCAATACGTCAATCTGTTGTGTGGGATGCTCCGAGACACCACCGCACCTTGATAAGCACGCACTTAGTTGCTATCACCACCTGCATCCCAAAGCGCAGTTCGACCAGGCGTGTTCGACCAGGCCATTGCGACCAGGCACCAACTATTCACAGCTATTAATCATGGTTGGTGGGACGTGGCATGGTTTGTGTCTGCTGCTGGTCTTTGGTGTTTGACCACAAGTTCTTGATCATGCTTCGCAGGGTCTGCTTGTCCTTCAGCTGCTGCCCCTAATGCTCACGGGCATTGTGGCCCGCAACCAGTCGGTGGGTGCTGGGTGGCTTGCAATCATACCTGGCATGGCATATGCTCCTCTGCCCCTGCCCCTGCTGCTTCTGTCCCAGGTCAGAACTCATCAACGTTTCTACTCCGCATATGTTGGGCTGTTCCCGCACTCATGTAGGGCCGCAATGGCCGCCGTGGTGGTGGTGGTGCTGCTGGTGCTGGTGGTGAAAAGAACGATGGGAAACATCGTGTATGCCCCGAGTGTAACAAAACGTTCACAAGGGGTGGTGTAGACAAGCGTGACAACTGCTTCAAGTGTAGTGAATGCGTACGGCGTGGCATCATCAACCAAGCGGGCGTATCCCTTGAGACGTACGGTTTCAATACTTGCTGCAAATGTGGCAAAAGAATGAAGCTTGGCCAGCGTGGCTGCCGCTCCGGTGATGACTGGTAAGCCTGAGACCGACCTGCAGCATGATTGATCAAAGTGCACACCATCAGTGCAGAGACATTGGTATGGCATGGCTGCTGTCGCTCATTTATCCTGGCAAATCCCATCTGTGAGGCGCGACTAAAGCACTGCATACCGGGTCGTTCCATGCACTGTTCCAATGGTACACGCATGCTACCCACTGCCTGATGCAGGGTGCACCTGGAGTGTGCCCCGGATGTGCTGCCAAACGTGGAGCCAGTTGAGCCCTCTAATGCCAAGTTCCGTCAACGGCACCTGCAACATCTGCCGCAAGGTATGTTCGCCCTGCTGAACTTGGTTGGTGCTGCTGCTTGCAATCACTGCTAAACCTGATCAGGTGCATGAATAATGCTTGCACCCTGCTTGCACAGCAGTCAACAGGATCCAAGTTGTTGCATAATAGGCATTGTTCTGCTATTTTCCAAGACCTGCCACACATGTGCGCAGCAACTAAGTAAGCCCCTGTGTTATAATAAGCCACACACATCTGCATTTGTGAGTAATGGGCCAGCTGAATGACCTGGCACATCCCCCTCATTGCTCACACCTGCAGCCCATCTTCCGTGGTCGGAAAATCGTGCCCTGCTACCTGGGCTGGCGTCACATTGAATGTGTCAAGCGCCTGCCTGACCTGCGTGTCTTCCAGCGCCTGATGCGCGAGGCCGCAGAGGATGGCCGCCACGACTGGGACTTGGATGATATTCTCCTGCCAGGTGCCGCCCCATCTTTCGCGAATGCTGCTGTCATTGATCATCGACCTGCTTGCAAGGCAATGTGCAACCATCAGCAAAGCGTGCCATGTGTGCAAGAATGTATGATGCGCCGCCTGTGCCGGCCCCTCTCGGCTGAGCCCTGCAATGCTATCACGGCTGCGAACCGGTGCAGGTGCCTCGCCTTCCACAACGCCCAGTGTCCCCATCACCATCACCTCCACCTCCCGCGTCACCCCAACCACCAACACTGCTGGCGCTGACCCAACTGCTGCTCCTCTACCTGCTACTGCTGCTAATGTGGCTGCACTCACCGCTGCCCTGGCCTCCACCGCCATACGTGGTGCTGCAGGTGTGTACACCAACCATTCTTGCACAATGGTCCCGCTGATCGGAGCGCGCATTACCTCCCTTGGTCTCTGCATCTCCGCCTGCTGGCCAACGAAGCATTGTGTAAATTGACCTGCCAACAACCAGATCTAGACTTGTTATGACATTGCAATTCACTTAATTTTTCAAACTGCATGTTCGGCCATGTTCACTCATGCAGACAAGGAGGCAACTGATGATGAGGCCTGGAGCAGCCATGCCACTGATGATGACGGTGAGGTGCGTGTGAAGCTCAAGGTGCCCAGATGATGGCAATCTTGCTTAGAGTTTTGGGTTGCTGGTGATATTCATGCTATGAACTGGGTTGGGACCTCGCATCCGCACGATGCAATCAAGCTTAAGCGATCAACTCCATGGCACCTTCCGTGCTTGCAGCGTCTGCCAGCAGCTCGGATGAGGAGGTATGAGGAGGCGGCCGAGGCGCCCAGCAGCACTTATGAGGTGTATGCAAGCACCGCGCGACAATCAACTGACATGCTTCTGTCCACTACTGCCACACGTGATTAATTCAACTTGTGGAGGCTGGCGAATGGGGGTCCAATCTGATGTGAGTAATGCAAGCGTTGCTGCCAGAATGCAGCCGAGGCGAGGATTGCGGCATGTTAGATTCAGTGACCTGAATGATTGTGGCAGCTGCGTAAATAACTTTGATGGGAAGAACTCTTGGTGGTATTCAGTCTCGCGGCAGTCAACCGAGGCTTTGGCGAGTAGGTACATCTGCAAAACACCTGGCCTGCCAAATTGTTGTGCAACAGCTGCTGCTAGGTGAAGGGTTTGTGTTGGGGATTTTGTGCACCATCTCGTGATGCACAACTCGGGCATGTTTGCATGTATCACTACACACAGTGACTGTGCCAATATGACCGCTTTTACACTGTTGCATGTTTCAAATCTCCAGCCCATGTGTGGCATATGAAGTTATGCACCTGCGCTGTGAGCTGTTGCCTGCTGTACGAGCCATTGTAGCAGGTGGGCTCTGCCAGTGTGCTGCAGTGTCTCGTTGCGCACCCGTCCCGTTGCGCACCAGTCCCGTTGCGCACCTGCCCAGTTCAACGGTGCTAGTGTGGCTGCTGGCTCAATACTCTGGTTGTCACATCAGATGGAAACTTGCAGTTAAGCCGGAGCAGTGAGCAAGAAACAGATGTAATTTGCAGGTGCAAACATGACTAAGTTACTTCAGTAAAGACAACCCAATTCTAAACAACAGTTGAATGATGGCAGGGCACGTGAACACGTCAACAACAACATGATTGTAATCAGCTGCACCAAGCCACATACATGACCCATGTTGGAGCAGTTCTGCAATCACTGCAACCTTTGGGAAAGCAATCAAAGCATCCATGCTTCCTGTAAATGCAGCTGCTGCATATACGGTAACGCCTGAAAACCCGCGCCCCCCCAACCGTCACTGCACTTGTATGGAGGCAGCAATACTGTTGCCACTGCACACCCCGCTCTGTGCTCATGTGGGAGTGATGGTGTTCGAGCATGTAGCAGCCACACTTGTGTGCCCAGGTGCTGAAACAGCACAGATTGGTGAGTCGCAGATTCGGCAACTCACCTCCTCCACTATAGGAATGCGCCTGCCAAGAGCAGGTGTTGCACCGTGCCTTTCTGCTATCAGATGCGCCCACCTGTACTGCGCGCATCCTCAAGATGATGAACACTGCGCACCCTGACCTCAGCCCAGTCTCAGATGTGGCAGTACTTGCCCATCGCCATTGCCCGACAGCGCGTGCTGCACCAACCAAGCAGTGCCATGCCGCGCACTTCACATCAATTGGATACACTCGAGGGGCCCCTGGCAGCGACTGCAAGTATGCATGCAGCCGGGTGCACTGGCTGCTGCAGCTACGCCGTCACAGACAAATGTCCTGAAACTGCTGCTCCTGCGGCTGTTTTTCGGTCATGGCCTGTGCATCATGCAAACAAGTATGCTTTGCAACAAGTATGCAGCATGCATGCATGAATGCATACTCACATGTGGAAATTCACCATGTAACGGATATTGGGCTCTGCATCTGGCAAGTTCCTTGCCACATTCGGGGACACCTGGGCGCTACTGCCAGTCAGTGGTCGCATCTAAAAGAGCTCTTCCTGATGAAGGACGGTGCGGAGATCTGCCTAGCCATTTATCACCAATATCAAGATTTCCTTCCAAAGTGATCATCGACCTTTGCCCGAGTGAAGCGCCCAGGCTACCGACAGCCATGTCTTCTGGAATGCTTTTGAGCGATCAGAACATCGTCGTGAACGGCGCCACACATTTCATGACGGACATCACTCATGTCAGTGTTTGTGTTGGCCATCGTAGCCCAACGGCAAGTTGCAGCGCTGCTCGTAACCTTGGAACACTGCTGAAACAGGTATGCGGCATCAGCAACCAGCGCGCAACTTGCCATGCAGTCAATCTCAGTTCAAACGCACAGCAACCCAAAGGCGGTGCTTCCTGCTGCACATCGTTAATGCAGATCCAGTCTCCAGCGTTTCTACCTGCCTACCTTGTACATACTTGCACTTTGAGCCGGGTTTTTATATCACGCTCGCAACGCCGAACCGTGGGTTTGCTGCAATGCTAAACAATAAAAAGCGCGCACACCGGTCTTGCATGTGCACACACATGCAGGCAGCTGCAGTCATGGCAACTGCGCAGCAGCAAGCCGCCCCTGGCCCAGCTGGCGTCGCGCCCAAGCAGGGCCAGTGGTCAACAGGCCTGTGTGACTGCTGTGCTCAGCCTGGTGGCTGTGGCCGCTGCTGTAAGTGGTGTGTGCGCTGCCACTGGCACGGTAGCAAAGTATTTATATCAATTGCATGCGTCGATAATGCTTGTGAACTGCCATTATGCAGTGCACACACATCAACTTCAGGACACCATAGCATCTGCATGTATAATGGCATGGGTACAGGGTATGCCTGGTGCTGCGGCTGTTGCTTCATCGGCGACAACTTCGCTCGCATGGTGGGTGATGAGATCCATGGGTGTTTGCTGCGACGTGCAAGCGTTTTCCTGCCACTGCTTGTGCAGCCCTGCGTCATCCAGCATGGACAGACTGCCTGCCCATCTGCCTCACTTTTATTTTGCGCCCTTGTGCCCGGCCTCAGCCCTACAACGCCGTGCTGTGTGGCGGGTCGTGGGGTGGCGCATGCCTGACGTACGCGGGCGCTCAGATGTTCATTGGCGGTGGCTGCATCCCCCAGATGATGGGCCGCACGTACCTTCGCATGAAGTAAGCCGCCCCCTCAGTGTTTGTGCAGCAACCTCAGCACGCTAGCAGCCAGATGTGCGATGACATCATGCTGGCTGAATCAAATGTTCTGGATATGAAAGTGAAGCAGCCGCCCATCTGGCCCTCAGGCTTGAAACTCGGCAGTCACTGGGCACTAGATGTCACTTGGCGCTAGGCAGTCATGATCTCCTCCCGCCTTGCTGCATACACAGATATGGCATCCCTGGGTCAGAGATGGAGGACTTCTTTATCACCTGGTGCTGCTCTGGGTGCGTGGATTGATGTGCTGCATGCCGCCACTCTGCGTGCTGCACATCCAGGCCCTGTGAAGACATCACCGGTCACAATTGTAACGCCTGTCTTAGCTCTCAGCGCACACACTTGCCAAAGAAGGTCCATATGGAACATCACCAATGACTGCAAGACCTGATCATGTATCTGTCGGATGTTTTGATTGCCTGCCACAGGTGCGCCATGTGCCAGGAGGCACGTGAGATGGACATCCGTGAGGGTGTGGGCAAACCCATCCCGGTGTCAAACGCGCCGGGTCAGCCCGTCGTCATGCCCATCGTCGGCATCATGCCCCCACCACCCCAGCAGATGACACCGCCTGCGGCCTACCCACCTGGCACATACCCTCCTGGCACATACCCACCTGGCACATACCCTCCTGGCACATACCCTCCTGGCACATACCCACCGCCACAGCCCGCGTACGCAGGCCCATCCGGCTACCCCCCACCGCCACCCCAGGGCTATGCCCCCCCGGAATATGCGCCTCAGGGGTATCCCCAGGGCTATGCGCAGGCTCCCCCTGCTGCCGGCTACCCGGCAGTCCCATCTGCAGCTGAGCCACCTGCCAAGCAGGCCTGAGAGGCCAGCAGAACAACGCACAGACGTCCATTGATATAACAACAACCCACCGGCAGGAGCAACAGGAGGGTTCGACTTCAAAGAAAATTTATCAGCAGGCCAACAGCTTTCTTATGCATGATCACTTGATCAGTAGGCTGTAGAGGGTAGGGGAGGTGCGGGTTGGCCACCAATAACATCCTCAAATAACCTTTGATGTAGGAGCAAGACAGCATGTGCCAGATGCTTGCAGTATGGCACCAAGTTAGCTGACAATGGTAACAGACTTCCTGTGTCGTTCTTACGTGTTAATCAACACCATCCACAACTGCCCCACAACAGCAACTCCAGCACGTGCACAACAGATGCCAAGAAACAAGGGGGCAAACAGCTGGATTTCCCACTTGCCTGCATGCTCTGTGCCCATGGTAAATCTGGTGCAACAAGGTGGTACTCCTGTTGCTGCACAGTACAGTGCAGCATGCACCAGGTTGCTCACCCCAAACCCCGCCTAAACCCTGGTTTGCGGCAAGTCTAGTAATTCACTTCATCCCAGGGGCAGGCTCTTATGATAGTTATTGCACATTGTCCACCAACTGCAGGTGTGCGTGCCTGTTGGTCCGATGGTTCAGTTGGCATGCGATGTAGTGCTAAAAAAGGAAAGCTCGTAGATAAGGCAACGAGATCTGCACTGATGTTTATGGTGCTTGTTGCTTTCAAACATCTGCATCACGGCATGTGGCACTATGAGCAATGTTTTTGCGCGTTGCCATACATATCATCATATAACGCAGTTGCCTCTTTGGCTTTCCACCAAGGTTCGTTCAAAGTCGAGCGGTATGACATGGTATGTCATGCGACATGCAGGCCCCTCAACCCATGGCAACTGTTCAGCCCAACCCTTCTGGTTTCGTCCCTAGACAGGGGCAGTGGTCGACTGGGCTATGTGACTGCTGTGCAGAGCCTGGTGGCTGCGGGCGCTGCTGTGAGTGAGCTGCTTTCGCGCTGCGCGTTGTGTCGTCCGTGTGAACTGACGCTGTGGCCGCAGACTCAGCTGTTATGTTGGTTGCTTAAACTCATACCCTACGCACTACAACGCTCCTCAGGCTATGGCGCCTGGTGCACGTGCTGTCTGGTGGGCGACAACTTTGCACGCATGCCTTTCAACGCCGTGCTGTGTGGCGGCCAGTGGGGAGGGGCATGTCTCACTTATGTGGGTGCACAGATGTTCATTGGCGGCGGCTGCATCCCGCAAATGATGGGCCGCACGTACCTGCGCCAAAAGTAGGTGCCCTGTGCAAGATTTGCAGTGCCAGTGTGCTGGCCAAGTGTTCAGGGGGTGGTCCGTGTTTGCCTCAACCAGCCTTGGACACATCACACTGGCACAAGCACTGCCGGCCCAGCTGGCCACCCACATCATTGCGCCCACACATAGGTGTGGTTACATTGATGTGCACGGGTGTGCTTTGCATACAGTATTTCTCATTTCTCCTTTGGGGGTGTTTGCACCTCAGGTACGGCATTGTGGGCTCTGAGGCTGGAGACTTCTGCCTCACCTGGTGCTGCTCCAGGTCAGTCCAAGAGCACAGGTTCAGCCTGGGGGGACATGCGCAATGTTGTCGTGTTTGTATGGCCTGCATGCCGCATGCCGGTGTGTGTGTCTGTGGTACACAACCACCAGACGACACTCCAGCAGATCCGGGATGATGATGTACCACCCATCCTGGGGAGCCAAACGTCATAGGTGTGCCTGGTGTGTGTGGCTGCAGCTGTTCGGCCTGCCAGGAGGCGCGAGAGATTGACATTCGTGAGGGTGTGGGCAAGCAAATCCCGGTGCGGGGTCTACACATCATGCAAGCTGTGCTGCCAATGGCCAGCTCATCATTGGGGCACCTGACTCAACACATGACGCCCACATGAGCATCAAGTACTCTGAACCAAGAAAGGACATCCTGCAAGCACTGGTGATCGTCCAATGCTGGTGCCACCTGCCATACTCGCAGGTGACCCACACAGGCCCCATGATGATGCCGGTCACCATCCTGCCACCCCCCCCGTCCCAGGTGGCGCAGTTGCAGGCCGCTCCCGGGTACCCTGCTGCACCGCCCCCACCGCCCGCCTACCCTGCCCAGCCTGGCTACCCGCCAGGTGCATACCCCCAGCCCTCATACCCACCAGGCGCCTACCCGCAGCACACCTACCCTCAAGGCTACGCGCCTTACCCTGCTCAGGGCTATACCCCCTATCCACCCCAGGGCTACGCACAGGCTCCCCCTGAGGGCTCCACCTACCCACCCCCTTCTGACCCACATGCCAAGCCTTGACAGCTTGAGGCAGCTGGCTGCAGTGCTGGCAATGTGGGACACAAAGTGGCCATACGCAGGCAATATGGTGCGCACGTGCCTGTATGCTGATAATAAGATTAACAGCGCACCCTGCAAAGAAGCAAACTGGCGCTGCCACTTGCGCCTTATCAGCAGCCTTTCTGGCGTTATGCGAGCGGTGAACACTGATGGTGTTGGTGTATAAATTAGACAGTCATGACATCATAAAGCAAAAGATAAGCAGTTTGCACTTGGGATATGCAGTGCCCATTCTGTGGCGGCATTGCTGCTGAAAAACCCTGCTGCATTCTGTGCGGGTGAGATGTGAGTTGTGTTACATGTTCATGTGCCTTTCAATAGTTGGAAACAATCATGAAATGGAAGCAGTTCCAGCCGCATCAGGAGTACACCACAGCAAAGACATACATCGCCCAACCAAGATATGCAAACCTAACAAGCACTGCTCCAGCAAGGACATGAACCAAGTATACAGAACAAGTCCAACAAGCAACTCTATAAGATGACGTGAACACGAGGAGAGCAGGGCAAGGCTTGACTGGTCCCTTATAAACGCACACCACTCCACACCCTCTTCTGTAACGAGCAAGCCAGCCACAATGCAAAGCCAACAACCAAATATACATGAACCTGTAAGCAGTCCAATGCGTTGCACACTGTTGCCGTTGCAAATGATGTCGGCATTTGGTAGTCGCTCCAGCAGAGAGTATTAATAACACGGCCAAGACATGTCTGCCCGCCTTGATAACATCCGCAGCTGCAGATCACAGCCCCCTCAAGCCGCTACAGCCCCAGCCAACAACCTGCGCTGCATTGTACACCTCAGTGCTTGCCATTGGGCCCAGGGCCGGGAGCAGGGCCCAGCTCACGCACAGGGGATCCACGGCTGCGCGCCAGTTCACGCGCAATGTCCTCATTCTGGCACGCCGCCATGGTCTTGACGTGCTCGTTCTCATCATCCCTGCTCAGCGTTCATGTTGCATGGGGCAGCGGCAGGCAATTCCAGGGCGTTCAGTACCACTGCAGCTGCGGGGTGGGAGTGCCCAAGACCTGGTTTGTGATCCACAGCTGGCCAAGATCACAAGGCACAGTTGCAAAGAGCCGCATTGCAGTGACATCGCATCAAGTTTTCCCAGCACCTGATGTTGATGAACACGTCCAGCAGGTTGTTGCACTCAGGGCGGCGCAGCTCGTTGCCCCTGGAGCCGGTCTGGAACCTGTGTGCACAGATGATGGGAGAAGTGTGGGGGACAGCCAGTTGGGCGCAAGAGTGCTGCAGCAAGGCCGTGCAGCACACGGTATGCAGACAGCCGCGGCTACAGAAGGATGGCAGGTCATCTATGCTAGCATGGACAGACTGCCGATGCCCCACTTTGCGTGCAAAAGCCACAACTACAGCAGCCTCATGTCAAACAGTTGCCCAACCCACTCGTCAAACAGGTACAGGTCCTGGTTGCGGTAGTAGTTGAGCGCGACCATTGGAGGTGGGAGCTCCTTCAAGATGTCGCGGTTGGTCTCCAGGAACTCCTCTGCAATCATGCGCACGTGTGCCAGCATCAATCACAGGACAAAGATGAGACGTGAAGGAGTAAGCGTCAGGAGTGGGAAGAGAAGGGAACACAGAAGGGCAGCAGCTGTTGGACAGCAAGGGGTGCATACAAAACCAGAGGCGTTGCACCTCCTGTTCCCTGTTCCTTGCGGCTTTCACGTGTATGATGCAATACAATCACAGCCCCACGCACCGTACGTGTCAGATGCGTGGTGCTCCACACGCTGCATGAAGTTGTACGCGAGCTTGGGTGACACGAGGTAGAAGCCAATGAGCACCCAGTAGTACAGGATGGCGGCATGCTGCACCCAGCAGGCAACACACACGGCAAAAGTGGGAGATGTGGGAAGCGGGTACACAAGATTCAGTAGATTGCCAGCTGTGGTGCCTGTGAGGGCATCTCCCCACCTCCCTATAACCCATCAGACCACTCAACCTCCAGTAGCCAAGTGCATGAACAGGGCAATCAGCAACCATGCCCCAGCTCACCTCAGCAAGAAAGCGGTCAAACCACGCCTGGTCACCGCCCAGGGACTCCATGATCTGGACTGCAGGGCCCATGCAAAGCATGCAGGAGTGGAATGAGCTGCGACCTGGACAACTGCCAACAGCTTGAGCGTACGACATGCAGGTCTGTTCAACAGATTCCCACAACCACAACAGGGCACTGGCCCAACTGAAACACCTGCAGCACGCAGGCAGGTGCACGCTGTGGTGCGCGCACTCACGGTGATGCAGCTCGTTCCACTCCTCTGCAAAGTGGATCTTGCGCAGCTCAGCGCCTGCGCGCCAGAAGCCGCACGACTCGTACAGGTGCAGGATGGAGATGTAGGCAAAGTAAGGGATGCGCGCCACCGTTTCCAGCACCCAGAACTTCTGCATGTGCCAAGCAAGAGGGACGCAAGCCATCAGGGTCGCCCTCACCAAGCAGTGGACATCAGATGACGTCCAAATCCCATGTGCTCAGTCTCAACGAACACCTGACCAATCCCAACCCCAGGGCATCTCCCCCCTGTATGCTTCACAGGTGTGGTCAACACCTGCAGTACCCATCCCATCCCACCTGGATGGGCCGGTTGTCATACACCACGTCCAGCACCCAGCACAGTGCAATGAACGGCAGCTTGACCCAGAGCGGCGTCTGCAGGTCGCCCTCGCGTGCGATGCGCGCCGCCTCCCGCCGCACCACAGCCTGGTTGGACAGCTTCAAAGATGCCAGCTTCTCTTTGATCTACACAGGTGGGAGCATGCCGCAGGGAATGAGGTGGGCCGCGCCATGGGCCCTGCCAGTGGCCACAAAAGTGCACCACCTGCATGGTGTTTGGCTGCACCACTGCAATACGGTCATTTGCTGCCGTTGCGGCCGCTGGGGTCCTCCGTGCAGTGCCACTCCCGCGCAGATAATGCAAGGAGCCACAACCGCAGTTGCTTTTCCCGTCACGTCCACCTCTGGTTCGTGCCCATACCCTGTGTGCTGCAGCACGCGCAAGTCCCACGCACCGCCTCAAACTCAGCGGCGTCAGTGGGCGCAACGGGCGGAGGCGGCTCCAGCTTTGGCAGCACCCCCGCTCCCTCCAGTGCCTCATCAAATGCACCCAGCCCCTTGGACAGCGCTTGGCCAATGGTAAAGTTGAGCTTGGCGAGCGGGGTGGTAGGTGGGTTGCGGGCTTCAAACTCAGCGTAGTAGGGGTTGAAGCGGAATGAGGAGCGCATGGCGCGCAGCTCGTGCTTGAAGTTCTGCACTGCCAGCTCCCACACGCTCTGCATGTGACCAGGTGAGGGTTTAGGTGGGGTTCATAAATGAGGAAGATGCGCATACTGTGTGCGTGTTTGATGCATACGCTAGTGGACCAGGTCGGTGCCCATCTGTCTACACTGTTCTTACTGTCCCGGTCGGGAAGGAAAGCAGTCCCAGGTCGGGAAGGTTGGGCTGGCCGCACCTTGGGCACTTCACCATAATGGTCCTCATACAGGCGGCCAGCACCAGAACGGAAGCCATAGTCCACTGCCATGGCCTGCATTGGGCGGCAGTGCATCAGGGGCAGTGGGTGTGGTGTTGGTGACAACTATGCAGCACTGCTCAGCACGCAGGGAGGCGCAGCTGCATGGAATGTAAACCCAAGGGGGCTTAAACCTCGTGTCAACAGTGACTGCAGGTAGAGCACTTGCCTTGATCGTGCGCCCTTCCTTGTCTGTAAATGTCCTGCCACCCACAATCTTGCGGCTGGGGCTGGCTGCTTGCTCCCCCCTGCAAAGCAAGATCACATGGTGTGAAGTGGTGTTTGTGCATGCCATGAGGGTTTCCTCCACGTCCCGGTCAACGTCTACCGCTGCATCTTACTTGGGGCCGGCGTTGTCCAGCGGCGGGGTAGTGGAGATGGCTCGCACGCGCAAGGGCCTGCACATTCAACGACAAGTAAGTAGTCAACTGATGTTATTGATCCGGGGTACGCTTCCGGCATCTAAGCAGTTAAACACGCGATGCCGCAGTTGCGACCCGTGGGGGCCCGCGCACAAAAGTATCTTCAGAGTCTGTTGGGGTGCCCTTTCGGCTACGCGCACATCGCTGGCAGGTGCTCTTAAAACAGAAAGAACACCGCTGCTACCTACCGACGGCAGAGCTTTGGTCCGGCCAAGGGGCAGTGCCCCATGCCCCGAGTGACCTGCAACTTGGTGTTCAGCATTGTGAATAAGAGAAGGTGTTATGCACAATACGACGAAACGAGCCTGCACGACAAGTCTCTTCTCCCTCATAGTCACTGCTACTGCGGACATTAGTTGGGCTTTGTGGAATCCGCTTCATGGTGTTTGTTATTGATAGCATCCAATGAATTATCTGGGCTGCCAGACATCCCTGGGTGTATTCTTCGAGGAAGACACTTGAAAGCAAGCAGCTGATCGAAACACTCTTAGATATCATTATAAGTGTCCAGAAGGTAATTCTTGGTCCACACCGATGCTTGCAAGATGGGCGGGCAGCGTGGGCGGGCAAGCGTAATGCACGCCAGGGACGCATTTATGAACGTTATGGAGCTTTATTAAGGTCTTCAAATGCTGCACACGACGTACTTGCAGGCCTTAGTCCCTCGTTTGCAGAAATGTCAGGGCAGCTTGCAAACCACCGGCCCAATGTGGTGTGGCTAGTTGACCTCCAGAAAGCCAAGGTGCGAGCGAATGGTAAAAGGGCTACGTCAGCCGGTTCCAGCCAGCCCTGGACCAAGCAGCTTGGGCAACACTCCTCGCATTTTGCCGCTGGATGGGTGGCTCAAACAGCTTCGAAACAAACGAGTAGGCACAGACCGAGTGTTCTTTGTGGCGCTCTAAGCTGTGCTACTGCTGATGCGTGCAGCTCGAGGGCAGCTTTGGTTCCAAGCCTAAAGTGACGGTTCAAGACTTGCTGGAGAGGATAAACGGTGCGCTCGCAGGGAGACCGTTTTCCTGGATGGGGCTGAGATTTGTGCACATGCTGCAACAATGCATACATGTGCCTGTCTGCCTGCCCTTGCTAGCACAAGCTGCATCAGCTGAGGCCCATGCATATCTTCATCGCGCCCGACAGTACGGTCTGGTGCTCTTGCGTGCAACATGCACGCGTGCAACATGGGACTAACATGGTGAACAGAGTATCATCTGTCTGCAGCACCTGCCGGCACCATGCCCCTCCACCCTCCCTCTCTGGTTTGTTATCCGGCCCCCATCTGCATGAGCTGCACGCCGTGCCCTGCACCACATCCCCGCGCAGACCCCAATGCGCCAGAGCAGGCCCTCATCCCCAGCTCACCACGCAGTGTGGAGGCGTGCTTCCGGTTAGGTATTGACCCAGTGGACCTGCAGTACCACCCAGCAACCTGGTACAAGCGCAAAGAAGACGCGGATGACGAGGTGTCCAAGCTGCGGTACGAGCGCAACGAGGCAGTGCGGCAGGTAATGACAACATGGAGCCGCACAGCAGGGGACAGTGGGCCTGACGCAAGGCGCTGGGCACAACCCCAGGGGAGGAGCATGCCCTGCATCACCCAGGGCCAGGGGTGTGGGCACACAGCACAGCCTCTGTCCGTTCCGTGCCTAATGCACCCATGCCCACATGTGCACGGCACCCCACAGGAGCGGTTGCGCACGCTGATTGAGGAGCGCAAGCGCCTATTGGACGAGGGCTGGCAGCCGCCGCCTGACCCTGTGCCCAGCGGCAAAGGGAGCAGCCTGCGGCGTGAGGAGTCGAGTGCCAAGGCGGCGGCGTCCAGTGCTATGGTGGAGAAGGAGCGGCAGCGGCTGGAGGTGGGTGCTGAGGTGCAGCTGCCTGCATGCAGGGGTGGTGCTGGCTGGATCATGTGCCACAGTGCCTGCCAGCTTGCCCCATTTTGCTGCTGCGTGTTCTGCTGCTGCATGCCATTGGCGGTGACCCTGCAGCCGGCCAGGCCACAAGCCTGCATCCGGCTGCCCTTTGCCTGCGGCTGGGCCGGGGGCCACAACAGAATGGCTCACCACTGGTGCTGTGCCATACATACTGCACTGCGCAGGTGCTCAAGCGCCGGCAGGAGCGTGAGCTGCAGCAGATGGTGCAGTATGAGATCACGCGCAAGGAGCTGTTGGACAAGCAGCAGAAGCGTGTGGAGGAGATGGAGAAGCGCACTGCTGAGCTAGCACGGCAACGACAAGAGAATGAGGTTGCCCGCATGAACAAGCAGCGCGAGATCGAGCTGCAAAAGGCGGCGGAGGAGCGTGAGAATGAGCGGCGCGCGCGCATCCTTGCTGAGGAGCGCTTCAAGTGCGTGGCACTGTGCCCTTACCCTGGTGCTGCTTCGGTGCTGCAGGGATGGCTAAGACAGCTGCAATCAGCCTGGTGCACGGCTGAGCCTTTTTGTGCCTGAATGCCACGTGCCTGCTTGCAGGCACGAGAAGAAGATGAAGCAGCAGAAGGAGGAGGAGGAGCGCGCACTCAAGCGCAAGGCATTCCAGGAGGAGATGGACCGGCGGCGCAAGGCGGAGGAGGCACGGAAGGAGACGGAGGCCATCTTGGCAGCACAGGTGTGCGGTGGACCTGGCAGCAAGCATGGGTTTTCGGGGTGTTCCATGGTGTTGGCCTGTGCGGCGGCGTCAGTTGGAAAGATCTGCTGACAGGCAGGGGGATGGCACAGCACCTTCCTGCAGCTGTGGGTGGGCTGCTCTGCCTGGGTCATGCCACCCCAGCCCACACTGCAGCTGTCCCCAGGCCCAGAGCAACACACGCGCACACATGACCCTCAGACAAGCACTCACCAACATGTCACATGTGCAGGCTGAGGAGGTGCGGCAGCGCAAGCTGGAGATGGAGAGGCGTGATGTGGAGCGCGCAAAGCGCATGCAGGAGGAGGCCAAGCAGCTGGCGATCACAAATGCGGAGAAGCGCAAGAAAGCAGACGCGCGCATCATGAGCGCGCTGGAGCAGAATGCTGAGATATTGCGCCGCAAGCGCTCAGCATACGAGCAACGGGAAGCAGAGGCAGCGGCGCGTAAGAAGGAGCTAGATGAGGTGGGTGGGTTTATGCGTGGCAGGCCGTGAGACAGTAGTTGCTTGGCATGTGACGGGGCTGTGATGGTGCGCTGAGCGCTGGCATGTGCTGTATTGGCCGTGTGCAGCGTGGGCATGATGTAGTGTGTGCATCGTCTGCGCTGCCACCCCGGCTGCCTGCCGTGCAACACACAAGCCTTCACACCCAGCTGCGGCCACACACAAAGTGTGGCACACATGCTTCATGCCGCTCAACGCAGCTGTCCCGCACCCACACCACGCACCGCAGATCCGCGCCAAGGAGGAGCAGCGCAAGCGGGAGGAGGAGGTGCGCAAGGAGCGCGAGCGGCAGGACAAGTACATGGCCGCGCTGGAGGCGGAGGAGATGCGCAAGTCGAGCATCAAGTCGCGTGCCGAGGCCAAGGAGCGCATGCTGGCTGAGCTGTACGCGCAGCGCAAGAAGGAGCACGACCTGAAAAAGGTGGAGCAGGAGTTCCAGTTGAAGCTGCGGCTGGATAAGGTGGACTCCATCCAGAAGACCAACCTGTTCCACCGGCAGCAGCTGCTGGAGAAGATCATGGGCGAGTATGAGCGCACGCGGCAGATGATGCGTGACCGGTATGACCTGCAGGAGCAGCGCAAGATGGCCAACATGCATGCGTCGCTGCAGCGGCACGCCATGACGCAGGTCATGGACTCGCTGCGGTTCACCAAGAACGTGAACAAGCTCACTGGCGGCAGCGGCTCGGTCAACATCAATGACCTGCTCGCGCGCACGCGGCCTGCGACCGCTATGTGATGAGCCGTGTGGGATGGCACCCGTCGGCCAGTGGCCCGCTGCAGCAAACCACACTGTGGTGTGTGGATGTGCTGTGGTGCCTTGCTTGGATGGGATGGTGGTGGGTTGTGGGTGGTGGGTGGCCGGGTTGCAGAAGGGCTGTGTTGGGAGGCACCCATGGGAGGACAATGACACTGTGCCTTTAACCCTGCACCTTGTGCGAACAACTGACATGACCAACGCCTCTGACTTGACTGCATGCCACCCGCTCAGGCCATAACGGTAGTGAGCATTGGGTGCTGTAGATTTTGTGCCTGTTACCGTCACTGATTGACCATTATTGCTGCTGTGCGCTGCCTGCCTGTGGGCTAATAGACATGTAGCCATATCCACAATGGCTGCAGCCTGCATGTGGTGCTGATCCATTTTTGTGAAGATGGTGAAGGCGGGGGATTGGGCTGGGTGGATACTTGTGCCAAAGGCAGGCAGTGGGTGACGGCAAGGTTGACGGCACTCTGCTGCCAGAGCTGCATGCCAGGGAAGCATCTTCACGGAGGGGACAAACAGACCATGCCCCACAGGAAATGATTAACGAGCCCTGCTTTGTTGCAACCTGTAACATGGCTTAGCTTCGCATTCCCAAATGTATGGCAGCAGCTGGGCAGCTGGCCCCACAGTGTGCTCTGCCACTCGGCACACTTTGGTCAGAATGATGCCGTCGTGAGATGTTTCATGCCCTCAGCAGTTCTGCACCCAGCAGTTTTGTGTGCCTTTCTCCTGAGTTGTGGAGGCCTGTTGCCAAGTCTCAGACAGTGATCCCACGAATTCACAAGACCCAGGCGACTGCACTACAAGCGCACAGTAATTTGAGTCTAGAACCCACATCTCAGGAGCAACGTGAGTATAAAAGGCAACAACCCTTGTGATGGGGAGCCATCCCCCACCAGGCGAGAAGTTCCGCAAAGGCGTGGCGATATCGGTGTGGCAGAATTCTGCTGACGATGGCGTGTCCAACTGGACACGGTATGCTTATTCGCGCTGGCCCTTCTCTAACTTCGGCATCAGCACCACCCGCGGCAAGCACAAGATCGGCAAAAGCTGCGACTTCTGGAATCGGTGAGTTTGTATGTCAGTGGATACGCATGGGAGTTGAGGGGCATGCAATCATCAGCATGTCAGCATCTGCAGTGTCACAGGGCACTGCCTCATGGCTGCTCCGCGTCATGGGCCAGCAGCACAAGGAGTGGCACACTGGGTTAAAGGAACGCCGGGGGTGCTACAGGGGCCAGAAAAGCACACGCATCTCGGACCGTTCACATCCCCTTCCTACCAATCCAGCACTCTCACCGTCGCCGAGCCATTGTGCTCATCCACCGCAGCTTCCGTGAGGATCTGGAGCTGGCGAAGAAGTTTGGATGCACTGCGTTCCGGTTCTCATTTGAGTGGGCACGCATTGAGCCAACACGCGGCAAGTACGACATGGAGGCGGTCAAGAGGTGGGTGAGATGCCTGCGCATCAGCTACAGGCCAGGAAGACTCTGGAAGGCAACAGGCCCGGCTCTCGGCATTACGACATGCCCAGAGTGTGCCCATGGGTGCTGATAGGTGTCATGGCTTGCCAGTCACCCTACCCTCGGTACACCAGCAACCATCTTGCGAGTTGGCTGCTGCAGTGATGATGGGGTGGCTTCAGTACAGTGCATCACCCTCTTGTTTGTTTGATGCACCTCCTGCTCTGCTTGTTCACTGCGTCACAGGTTCCACGAGATGCTGGACGTGATGGATGAGCTGGGCATCGAACCCAACGCAACGCTGCACCACTTCACACACCCCACGTGGTGCGGCATAAGCAGACATGTAAAACAGTCGTTCGGCAAAAGGTGGTAAATATATCGCCCCAAAGGCCCCATTTACACCAAACTACCACCCAGCAGGCGGCAAAATAATTGATTGTTTAAATTCCTATCTGAAGCACTGTGGTACACTGTGCGCGGGTGTGGCACACACTGCAGCAGAGCGGGGAACCCACCAACACCAGATGCTGATCAACCTTGTTACACAGCCCCATAACATGGCTGGCTGTCAGGCGCCATTCCCAGTGAATGGGGAAAGAAACACAACACCTGGGACCTTGGCCGCCTCAAGAGTACCATGTGCCACGCCGTGATAAGCCTCAGCGCGTGCCTGCACTGCATAATCCTTTTTATATAATACTCACCCACTACTTGCCTCCATGGCACACTGCTGCGCTGCTCACTGCATCAGGTTTGAGGACCTGGGCGGCTTCTCTGAGGAGGCCAACATCCCGCTGTTTGTTGAGTGGGCGTGCTTCATGTTCAAGGAGTTCCACACGCGCATGCGCCTGTGGGCCACGTTCAACGAGCCCACGGTGCGCCACCTGACGCCGCCCCCCTTGTAGTGACACGCGAGTCATGGCCAAACACGACACTTTGTGCACTGGCAGCACACACTGTGCACACCTCTTGAGGGCTCTGAGCCCGCGCGCTGTGCCCACTGTGTGCTGCCCTTGCGCACGCGCGCGCAGTGCTACTGCTTCCTCGCGTACATCGTGGGCATGATGCCCCCCTCCTACATCTTCAACCTCGTGGGCGCAGGCCGTACCCTGGGCAACATGCTCAAGGTAGCCGCGCTGAGGCCCCTGCAGCGGCATTTGATCGTGTCCTTGCAGCACAGACCCGGAGCAGAGCACGCTATGTGGGGGTGTGCTGTCTGCGTGCGTTGCCGCACCGCTGCTGCGCAAGCAGAGCTGCTTACATATGGTGACCCTCTGGCTGCCTGTATGCCCCCAACTGCCCTGCCAGCAATCACACGCGCATGCGTGCCATCTCGCCCTGCAGGCGCACACGGCCGCGTACCGCGCACTCAAAGCGTTGCCAGGC
Organism: Haematococcus sp. NG2; assembly: GCA_004335575.1. Classification (NCBI taxonomy): domain Eukaryota; kingdom Viridiplantae; phylum Chlorophyta; class Chlorophyceae; order Chlamydomonadales; family Haematococcaceae; genus Haematococcus; species Haematococcus sp. NG2. Next base: position 161,803 of record QAXD01000088.1, on the reverse strand, counting down.
GGTGAGGGCGCGGAGATCGGGCTGGTGCACCACCACATCACCTTCCGCGCACAGGGCACCGGCCTGCTGCACTTTGTGGCTGAGTGCGTGGGTGTGGGCGTGGGTGGCCTGAGCCCTGGCCCTGTGGAGTTCAGCGGGCCATGTGCTGCATTTTGTGCGTACCATGCATCGCGGTGCACTGCTCCCCGGCTTGTTGGATGGCCCATCAGCCGGGGGCTGAATGGTGTTGTCACACGTACTGTAACTCAGCTCACTCGCTGCCTCGGCCACCCACAAACCAGTTGCCATGAGAGGCGGGCAGGCAGGCGGTGTGTGCGTCCACAGTCTCCGCACTGCTCACACACCGCATGCTGGGTGGTGCGTGCTGTGTGCGCACCTGCAGGAACATTGCACACTGGATGGAGTACTGGTGGGGCTGGGATGTGGTGGACCACTGGATGAAGACGGTGCGTGTGTGTGCCCTGGTAGCTGTGCAGGTGGAGCGTTGAGACATGGCCCTGCTGAACCTGCGATGTGGTGTGTGAAGGGCCATGGGGGTTGTGTTCTGCTGCCATGGAGGTCTGTGGCTGGTAGCTGCCCATGGGCGTAACTGGTGATCATGTGCAGCAAAGTGGAGTCCTGTGCTGCTTCCACTGGTCAGGTGCGTTCCCAACCATGTACTCAGCTGCCATGATGGACATTGTTCGCTATGTGGCTCGTGTCACAGGGTGAGTTTGAGTGGAAGCTGCCCGTGCTGGGCCAATGGATCAAGTGGAAGGACCCAGCAGGCAAGCCGCCATGCGACTGGTGCGTCCACAGCGCACAGGCCCTGGTCAGCCTGATATCTGCATATCTCCTTACTGGAACCGACTGGTTGTGCTTGTGCAGCTCCTAACAGGTCCCGCTTTGATGTGCCTGGTCTTGTCACGGGCGTATCATCACGGCTGTTGTCATGACTGCCTCTCACCACGTCCTATCTGTTGCACTGTGCAGGTGGGGGATCAACTACTACTCGCGCACGGTGCTGTCGTGGTGGCTGCAGCCGGCATGCATGCCGTCAGAGGTGATGACCGACATGTACTACCCCATCTACCCGGATGGCATGTACGAGGCCATCAAGCGGTGAGGAGCATTTGCAGCCAGGGAATGTGTTGGGGTATGGTATGAGGTTGAAAGGGAAGCGAGGGACTGTGGGTGGGTGTGGCATGTAGATGGTTGGTTGCCCACAAGAGCTTGCACCCGCTCTGCTATGACCCACAACCTCGAGCCCACCCTTGCCCCTTGAAGAGTTACGCACCAAAAGATGCGTGCCATGTCATGCTGATGGTGGAGCCTCAGGTCCGCTGCCTATGGGATCCCCATGTACATCACCGAGACCGGCATTGCGGATGCGCGCGATGACCGCCGCGCGCTCTTCATTGACTCGTACTTCAAGGCGGTACGTGTGACTGAATGGCAGTTGTGGTGGTCAGCAGTACAGCATCATGAATTGGCCAGCTGTTTGTTCGCACGCACATATGCATCATTACGGTCTCACACTTGTGCCAGCTGCAGGCCAGATGTTCATGCTCCTAGTCTGGTGGTAAACATGTTCCCTTGCGGCCGTGTGCTCCTTGGCAGGTCATGCGGGCGCTGGCTGATGGCTATGACGTGCGCGGCTTCTACTACTGGACGCTGGTGGACAACTTTGAGTGGGCCACAGGGTTCACGATGAAGTTCGGGCTGTACCAGTGGGAGCCAGATGGCAGCGTGGACAGGTGGGAGGGGGGCTGGGGGGTGCGGGTTGGGTGGGTGATGCGGAACAGGTGAGGGTGGGGTTTATATGCGAGGGTTGGGACAGCCAGGGCGTGAGGAAGGACAGTTGGGAGGGTGCAGCGCGGTGGGGCACATAGTGCACACCATGGGCAAACCCAGCCAGGCACACCATTGCGTGTCAGGGCCCGTGTATGTCTGTGGCTGTGCTGCCCAATGCACCCCTCTTGCTCTGTGGCTGCTGTGACCACAGGAAGCTGAAGGAGGGCGCGCGCGCACTGGGCCGCTTCTACAACACGCTACCCGACGACCTCGCCTCGCTGCGCAAGGTGGCGCGCAAGGCGCAGGGTGCACTGGGTGCAGACCTGGGGGTGGAGGCTGAGCTGGAGGCTGAGGGGTGAGGCAGTGTGATAACCCGCATGTGTTGTATGCATGTGCTGCTCTGCGGCCTTCGGTGCTTGTTGCTTGCTTCACACGCCTGGCCCTGCTGCATGCCGCGTGCCTGCCCTGAGCTCGTCAGCCGTGTTGCACAACCTGGCATCCACCTGACATGCCATGATCTTAGAGGGGTCAGCTCCAAGCAAGGCACCTGAAGCATGTCGTGCACGATTGGGGCTGACTCACACTGAGTTCGGTTGGTGTTGCACGTGCACTTGGTGACTGCAGGGTCACACATGTGTCAGGCATAGATGGCAAGCTGAAGGGTGAGAAGGTGTCAGAGAAGGGAGTGGCGATTGGTGTTGCTGCACTGGGGTGATCCATTACATCTGCGCAATAACAACACCAAGAAAGGGACATCAACCACTTTTTGCACTACTAGTGGCATTGTCCAATGATGAGGCTGCCTGCAAACACACACAAAGAACAGCTGGTATATGTGTGGGCTGGGATGTTCCTCCTCATCCATGCCACATCATGTGCATGCTGTGTTGGTGATCATAGTAGGTTGCCAATGCTGTTGGCACAAACTGGAACATACTGAGAGTGCCTGCGCTGAGCAACAAGAAACCCCTTAAAGAGTGGGGGTCAACAGAGGGCGATGCATGTAAAAGTACCCACACATCATATGTGCGCATCCGAGATCAGCATGTGAACAGTCAGCACATAAAGCAGGAGGCATGCAACATGAGGAAAGATAGCACAGGCCCAAGAAAAATACATGGCTAGGGAGGCCTGCCTGCATACAAACACGATATGACACCTTGCGGTGATGACCAAAAGCTTGTCAACCTTATGGCTGTGACAAGCGGCTACCTGGCGCAGCGCAGGTTCTGTTAGTACACTAGTGGTGTGCAAAAGGCAGCAAGTGACATAGTGCTCAGCCGGCGCGCCACACCGCTCCTATGCATCATGGTTTGATCCCTGATGCTGGGCAAGAATCTGCCACTCAGGCTGCACGTGACAAGGCGCCATAACAGTACAGGTTTGGGAGTACCCCACTGCAAAACTGGCATCATGTTGATCTCCCGTGGAGTAGTGTGAACTGTGTGATCATTGGCTTGCAGCCGTACACTCATCACTTGCTTGCTGCCGTGGACTGTGGCAGGGCAGGTGTTGCAGGGGCCTCGTGCTCCGCGCGCACGGACCGGAAGCACGCCAGCAGTGCGAGGTCGTACACGGCCATGAGGCCGCCTGTGCCGCACATGGCATGGACAGGGCCACAGGCAAATGTGGATGTAATGACGGTGCGCACACAGTGGTCAGTTCAATGAGCAGACCTGTCCGATGCGCAACACAGCAACAAGCCTACCCGCCAGGTAGAATGTGTACGACCACAGCCCGCGCTGGGCCAGGAAGCCAGTGACCAAAGGCCCTGTAGCTGCCCCAAGCGAGCGCACGATGTTGGTGATGCCGATGGCGGCTGTCCTGTCCACTGCCGGGACCACACCTGCGCAGTATGCAGCACAGCCCCGCCAGTACTGAGGCCGCGACGCACAGGAGAACTTGCAGAAGAAAAGCAGCCACGTGTGGGAGCCATGAGGCAGTGGCTGCCCTGTACTCATGGCCAGCGCCCCGCATCATGCCCCCACCACGAGAGCAGAGTGATTGATACTCTTCATCTGCACACCAGGGCAGATGTTGGAACACGCGTGGCACGTGCACACTGCACAGCATAGGTATTTCTCGGCCCTCCCACACACGCACCTGATACATAGGACTGGCGTGGTGCCACATCCATCTGGCTGATGGTAAAGCGCGCAAACAGCAGCGCAGCGGCATAAGGCAAGGTGGGTGCCAGCGGCAGAGATGCAAGGATGGCATTGGATGGCAGGTGTGTGAAGACCTGCATGCCGAGGCACATGTGCAAGGCACACCATAAACTACAGTGCGAAACTCATGGGCTGACTTGCTGGCACAGGGCCTGAACACTGCCTGAAGCTCACTAAGGCACATGCCTCAACCACATCTGGGACCAACAAAATGGCGCACCATGGTGTTGATGAGGCCTATATGCTGTGCCACCCAGCCAGCCGCCAGACTGGACACCCCCGCCGCGGCGTTAGCTCCAAACAGCAACCCGCCCAGCTTTGCGTCATTGGCGCTGAACCGCTCATGGAAGTAGTACGCCAGGAGTGACCCGGTGATAAGACCAGCTGTGTCACAGCGGGCGACACAGACATGCTGTCAGTGCTTGCAGCAGCGCTTCTACCTGCTACCACTGGCGATCTATAAGGTGGCTATAATTTAGTTACATGCTTGCATCATAAGCAAGCTGGAAGCGCATGCGACTGCATGCAGCCACTCACCTGCAAAGCTGTCAACAGAGAACAGAAGCGAAAGCCCCATCACGATACGACGTGATGGCTTGGACAGCCCAAACCGCGCCCTGAGCACAGAGGAGCGTGGTTGGGGCTGTGGTGCTGGCACAGGTGGTGGCACCATGTGCGCAGCAGCAGGTCGCATTGTAACCACCGCCAGCAGCACGGCTTCATCATCTGACTGCCCAGCCACAGAATCCCTCTCAAGTCCTGGCCCCTGCGCTGACTCTGTTCCTTGCACCTGCCGCTCCACTCCCTCGGTGTGCTCACAGGGCCTGCGCAGCTGCCCTGCCCACTCCCCATCTGCTCCCCCATCACTGGCAGCCAGCAAGGGTGCCTGCAGGCCCCCCGCCACTGCCACCTCCCTGCCTGATGACCACGATACCCTTGACACGCCAGAACTCATTCGCTTGTATGCGGCTGAGACCACGGGCTGCACTTGCAGCTTTGCCTCGCGGGCTGCATGCCATGCCTCCGCCTCCACCTGCGCTGACAGCAGGCCTACCAGTACTGCCAGCACTACCGCCATGCCACCGTACTGCAGGAACAGTGCGCGGTACGCGTCCATCTCTGTTAGGCCCAGCCCATCTGTTGCGTACACCATCCACACGCCTGCGCAGTGGAAGCACAAGGACAAATCATATGACTTCCTGAACCGCCCTGCTGCTATCTGTAGCCATCAGGCAGCAGTGCAGCTGCAGCAGGCGTGATGAAAACCACGTTTATGAGAGTCCTGCACACTGGGCGCGTCCCACCTGCAGCCAGGGAGCCAGCAGCTGTGGAGATGTAGCCCATCAGGTTGTACCATGCAAAGAGGGTGGTGCGCTCGGACGCCGGCACCTGTAGGCGGAAAGGAGACCAGGCGTTCAGGCCATTTTCTAGCGATGCCCAGGATCATATCCACACTGTAATGGTCACACGACGCATGCTTCAAGCTTGCCAGCAGCTCCAGTCCATCGTGCACAGTGCCACGCAAGAAGCACGCACCAGATCAGACAGGATGCTCTGCTCCAGCGCCATGAAGGGGCCCACCTCATTGCCTGAGGGTGAGATCACACCTACTGTGGCCCCGGCAACAAGCCACCAAAACGCGGGGCCCTGCACCAGCAAGAAAACAGCCGCCCCCAAGACCTGGAGGGCGCACCTGAGTGTGGGGTACAGAGCACGCATGAGCAGTAAGACGCTGCCAGGATGATGAGGCCGCTTGCAATGGAATGCATGGATCTGTTGTGGATCACAACCTGTGATCAATGCTGGCATCAGCAAACCTGTCGCCACTGTTAGCTGTGCAATCAGTCAAGTGACATTGGTGGACAAAAGTCAATGGCACGCACCCGAGCAGCAGACATGCTCGTCGCCCAAACGCGTCCGCTGTGAGAGTGAGGATGAGAGATATGCATGCATCCCCAAAGAGTGTTGCTGACAGGAGCGTGCCAATCCTGCATGTGCATGGTGTGCCACTGGCGCCTTGGCCCACACAGCTGTCGACAGGTTGCACAGGTGTACTGCACGCTCTATCAGCAGCACAGTGACGCGCAATGCCAAATGTAGGCGCAGAACCCATTTGGATCGTGGAGGTCTGCCCCACAGCAACATGGCGTGCTGTGCATGCCTCCAACTGGCATATACCCTGGATCCTTCATTAGTGGGGCCCTCCTCCAGAAAACACGCAAGCCTCGTTTGCGCGCACACGCACCGCTCATCTGCAAGACCGAGCGTGGAGAGATACACTGCCAAAACGACGCCCGTGCTTCCTGCAACGATAAAGCATAGGTAGCTTTGCGTCAATGGATGTGCCAGACCTTCGCACGTGGTCGCACGCTGTTAAACGTACCAAACGCCCACAGGCGCAAGCATCGTGTAACAAAGAGCACCCATGCATCACGGTTCAGGTGGCGCAGGGCACCCAGACAAATCATGACCCAGATCAGCCCTTTTAATATGTGAACGAATGCTTTGCACGCGCCATGTGACAGGCATGTGCGTGCGTGTGACGTGACGATGACTGAAAATACATTCCAGCTCAACTGTGCACACCACGGATACAAGATGAGGCAGTTGAAGTTCCACGAAAAGAAGCTTTTGAAGAAAGTCGACTTCCTGAAATGGAAGAGCGAAGACAACCTGAGAGAGCTGCAGGTGCAAATTTGCTAGGCATTTAACAGTTGATTGGGCGCATGAGGGCGGCTGGCGGCCTGCAAGGGTTCATGGTGATGTCTGCTGTCGCATTTACAGGTTATGCGGCGGTATCACATCCAAGATCGAGATGACTACAAGAAATACAACAAAATATGTGGCATGATTACCAAGTTGACGAATGTTCTCAAGCAGTTGGATGCCACAGACAGCACACGCATCGAGCTGACAGACCAGTTGCTGGAAAAGTGGGTGGTGTGCATGCTGGACTTGACGTGCATTGGCCGTGGCACATGGCGCTGATGACCCGCACCTGTCATGCAGGCTCTTCAACATGGGCATCCTGCCTACCAAGAAGAGCCTGGTACAGGTGGAGAAGCTAGCCACAGCAGCATTCTGCCGGCGTCGATTGTCAGTGGTGATGGTGCGCCTCAAGATGGCAGAGACGCTTCGTGAGGCATGCACATTCATTGAGCAGGTTTGTGCCCACCCAGGAAGTTTAGGATTGGCTTTACAGCACTGCGCCTGCTGCTGTGCAGAGCATACCCTATCTGAGACCACAGCAGGTCCTGAACATTCTGACATGGGTGACGGAAGCAGGCTTGCAGTGCACGATGTTGATGCTGATCTCAGATTGACAATGAAGCCATCCTGCTGTTTGTGTGCAGATGCTTTTCACCAGGCGCTTGCTTTTTCCAAAGTCCTAAGCCTGCCTAAGCACACCTTGCTACAACCTGGTTGACCCTTCGCAACAGGGGCACGTGCGTGTTGGGCCTGAGACCGTGACCAACCCAGCGTTCCATGTGACGCGAAGCATGGAGGACTTCGTCATGTGGGTGGACACGAGCAAGATCAAGCGCAAGGTGCTGGCGTATAACGACAAGCTGGATGACTATGACCTGCTGCAGTGATCGCAGCACATGCCATCATGATTCGCACATAACAACCAGCCAGCCAGCCAGATAGACAGATGCTACGGCGCCTGTCACCAGCCAGTCTCACGGCAGTGGTGAGCTAGAATGCTGCGCACACACAGCCACCTTATGCCAGCTTCAGGTGCTCCCGTGCGCTGGGAGCTGCCACTTCATGTCAGCTAGTCAGGCATTTATGCCTGCATCAGTCAGCCATGTTATATCTTTTGTGATGGATGGTTCACGACTGCACGTTTCATAGCACATTAGTGACATTACACATAGCCTCGCTGCTCTGCCTTGGAAACTCGGGCTTGCTAGTGCCTCATTCAACAGCAATATTTTCATGTTTGTAATTGGCTTGTGACTGCTCTTTCCGTTCACCTCTGTGTGCAGCAAGGACAGTGCCACGTCCTGCCATTGTCCCTGCTGTTTAGGCCAGCCAATCGTATACCATCACGGCATAACCAAGAATCACCCCCCTGGACCTTTGCTGTGTCTCACAAGAGCAATGACCTGTACAGATCTACCGATAAGAAAGAAAGAAAATTTGCCTGTCAAACCACATGCACGTGAACCGCATGCTACCAGAGATTACCTCTGAAGATGGGCCTACCCATCCATGAGCTGTACACGTTAAGTATTACCATCACATCATACTGATGATAGTCCAAGGTCTCAGACCATGGCAGCGGGCATGAATGGTGTGGATGAACAACCACATACTGTCCCCACATCTCCCAGGCACTGCATGCCAGGTCACAGCTGCCGCTCCTGAGGTGGTGCACCAGGGCCGCTGACAGAGCCATGCGTGCTGCGGGCACCCAACAGAGAACGTGGGCTGGTGGCCATGCGGCTGCCGCCTGACGTGCGATGGAGCATGGATGTAGCACGCGCATTGTCGGGGGGCGGGGTGGCATCGGAGCGGGGACTGAAGTAGGTGTCCAGCAGCGCATCTACAGCTTCCAGTGCATCCAGCATGCCGCCACTCTGGGGCTGCACATCACCTGACTGCTTGCCTGGCTTGCCTGGCCCATTGCGCTGTGTGGATGCCGGCCGTGCGGTGGGTCGTGCATGTGCTCTAGGCTCAGCCGCTGAGATGACCGCTCGCACAGCCACATCAGCGCCCTTGTGCAAGGCCGGGTGCGGCAGCGCAACCAGCGGCTGTGATGCTGCACGCTGCCTGACTGGTGGGACATCCTCCGCATGAAACACCGGGGCCACACGGCCTGCTGCAGCTGCTGACATGAGCACGGAGGGTGACACTGGGGAGGCTGGGTCCACTGCTGCGCTCCTGCTGCGCGCACGTGGTGCCACGCGCACAGGGTTGTCGCGATCCAGGACATCAACTCCAGTGGCAGCAACATCCGACCCCGCCGCAGCAGTGCTGTGCATGGCGGCAGGCATAGCAGACAGCGCGCTTGCACTGCTTGCGCTGGGGCGCATTGCCTGCGCAAGCTCCCCCGTTGCAGGGGTGGCCGAGGTGGAGCCCGACACAGAGCTGATCACGCGGTCGTTGCTGGAAGGGGTGGACTCGCGCACTGCAGCACTGCTTGCCACGGACTGGCGTGGGGTTGAGTGCACGCCAGTCAGGCGGTGCACACTGGATGAGGAGGTGAGATGGCTGGACGAGGCTGCCGCCACTGACGATGACGTGGGGCGGCCATGTGATTGGCTGGGGGATGCATTGCGGCTCTTGGCTGCCAGGACGCGGCCCCGCCACACCATGAACGCGCCATGCAGCAGGCTGCGGCTGCGCAGTATGTCCAGGTGTGCCATAGCGGACTGCAGCGCGTGCTTCCGTAGCTCACCCAGCTCCTGCACAGGGCCAGCAGTGAAGGGGAGTGCAGGTCAGATTCATGCCATGCAGCAGTTGATGGATGACACGCCCTGCAGCTCGCACAAACACACAGGCTGTCGCTATGCCAATGTTCTGCACGGATATGCACAGTGGAAACACACATACATGCTCGCCTTGCTCACATGCCCCTGCTCACCTGCACAGTGCTGGGTGGCCGCTGGTGGCTGAGGCCCACAGCAGCCATACCTGCCAGGCTGTCATGTGGCTCTGTGTGTAGCTGCCGCGCTGCACCATGTGCTTGCAGCTCCTCAAGCTCACGCTGCGCCTCAGCCACCGCACACCGCAGCATGCACACCGCAATGCACGACACCAGCGCCTCCCGCAGCTCAGGATCAGAACCCATGCGGTGGCTGCCCCAGCCGTCACCACACACTTCATCCCCAGGAGAGGACTGCTGGCTGGTCGCTGCACCGGCATCTGCACCCTCATAATGGGCATATGGCAACACCTGCATGTCCACAGCTGAGACAACACCGCCTGCCGCACCCTCCACAGTCGCGCTTTGCAGCGTGATAACACCAGGTGCAAAACCACCTGGCGTGCTCATGCTGGGAGCGGCACTCACATCCCTGCCACCAGCTGCTGCGTCACCCGGTGCTGACACGGAGCGGACGATGCGGTCCACCAGCTCAGCTAGTGCTCCAGGCAGCTCCGCAGAGCGAGCCGCAATGGCTGCTGTCAGTGCGCGACCAGGGCTGGTAGGCGCCGGGGCACCGACTGCCACCTGCGCCGCAGCTCCAGCAGCACCTGCTGTGGAGAGGAAGTGGGCCTTGCTGCCAGGGGTGGCAGCACCTGGGCTGCTGGCCGCACCTGGCCCGTTGCGCACCGCTGCGGGCTGGGCTGCAGCAGGCCCACCCACAACCTGAGACACCAGGGACAGCAAGGTGTCATGCAACCGGCTGATCTCCTCACCAGCTGCCTGCATGGTGGCTGACGGCGTGCGAGTGCTGCGGGCCTTGGCTTGCGAGGTGTCGCTGCCGCTGATGCCTCTCAATGTGCCAAGGATGCTGCTTGATCCAGGAACAGTGGACAAGGCTGTGTGCTGTGCAGCAGGGGCATCGCTCTGATACACTGTGCCAGGGCTTGACGCGTTCAGGCGTGGCGGCCCATGCGGCACGGTGTCGTCGCTGCGGCTATCACCAGGGATGGACCCTGCCCGCAATGCTGTTGCCACCATGGATACCACAGCATCAGGCAGACCAGCTGCGGAAGACGCCATACGACTGTCTCCAGCCTCTGAGGGGATGTCCTGCTGTCGTGCTGCCTGCCCATCTTCCCCAGACATGCGCATGAGCGCGCGCACGACTGCCTCAATGGCCCCCGACTCCTGGCGGCTCAGCAGCGGGCCTGCCCCTAGCTGCTGGTAGCCTGGCATAGATGCAGGCAACAAATTCTGTAACATCTCTAACTGTACACTGCTTGCGCCATCCACAGCCCCAGGGGCTGAGACTGACGCGGCCACACGTGCATTGGGCGGGCGTGATGCTGCGGGTTGTAGGGGAGGGTTGACAGCATGGTCAGGAGCAGAGCTGCCCATGGTATACATGCTGCCCAGGCTGGGCTCATGTTCCAAATGCTCGGCCTCAACCAAAGGCAGAGCAAGCAAGTGCGGTGCTCCAGGCTGGGACATGACCACACGTGCTGGTGGTGCCGGACCAGTCGCAAATGCTGCTGATGGCTCAGTTGCGCTGCGCGTCAAGCGCTGAAGCAGCGCAATGATTGCTGGGCCTGCCTCCGGATCGCCACTGTCTGAGATCTCGCCAGCTTGGCCTGCCATGTCCTGGTCGGCAGCGGTTGGCAGGGCTGGCAGGGTCACGCCCTGTGGCCCACCAGGCTGTGATCTGCCCTGGCGCGGCCCCATTGGTGGCGGTGGTGCAGCTGCAGCAGATGGTAGCGTGACACTGCGGCCCAAGCGTTGCAGCAGCGCCATGATTGCAGGACCTGCATCCTCTAAGCTGTAATCGGTGGACGACCTGGCTGATGTTGTTGCGGCCACAGGGGCTTCCAGGGTGGGCTCTGCAGATGCTGCAGTATGCTGTGGTAGCAGTCCAGGCAAGTACACATCACTGGGACCACCAGGCATGGTAGCTGCGGGCCGTGCAGGCAGTTGGGACAAGGCCGCAGCGCTGGCACATGGTTGGCTCACGCTGCGCTGCACGCGCGCTAACAGTGCTGTCACTGCACGGTCTGCGCCGTTCCCGGGCCCTGAATCAGCTTCCTGGCCCTGGGCCTCCAGGGCAGGTGATGGTGCCTCATGCACCCTGCCAGGCATTGTCACGCCCGCACCTGATGAAAGGCGCGAGGGGTGCACTGATGGCGCTGTTGGCTGGGTTGTGCTGTGTGCCGCATATGCCTGCAGCTCTGTCGCACTTAAACTTGCACCCTCATCATGTGCCACTGTGGCGTGCTCCCCATCAGCTGCTGCAAGCGGCAGGGCCCGCAGGTAAGCATCGTGCACCCCACCAGGAATCGTGGTGCCGTGCCGCACTGGCAGGTCCAACACATCCACAGGGGCTGCTGAGGGCTGCGTTGCGCGTCGTGCCAGTCGTGCCAGTAGTGCAACCATAGCTGGGGTCGTATCGCTGCTGCCAGGCACAGATGACTTGCGTGACGCTGCAATAGATTGCTCGTCCTCATTGAGCTGCAGGTGCTGCTCCAGGTACTCGGCCAGGGCAGTCCATGGCCTGAGTGCCTCAGCTGCGTCGGCCTGCTCCAAATCCATGGTTGCAAACACTGGCGGCTCATCAATCACTGGCCCTGCTGCTGGGCTGCTCTCCTCTGAGGTCATGGAGCCAGCGTCATCAGCGGCACAGTGGACCCTGCGGCCTGCAGCCTCCTGCTGCTCCTCCGTGTCGAGCTCTACGGTGTACAGCCGAGGCGCTGCAAGGGTAGGGTCCTGGGGCGGGTCGTCTGTGGTGGCACTGCGAGTGGTGCGCGCAGAGCGCTGCACGGGTGTTGCTGCTGTTGCTGGGCTGTAGAGCGCAGGGTCAGGCAAGATGGAGCCACCGTCAGAGGCAGCAGACACAGAGCCAAGATGAGGCGGACTGGTGAAGCCACGACGCGAGCGCGTGCTGGGCCCAGCATTGGGCTGTGCCAGTGCACCACCATGAGAGGTCACAACAGAGCCGCCAAGTGCGTGCGGAGCAGACGCCATGCTGCCGGCCCGCTTGGGTACAGCTGCTGACCCGGCTTGGCTGGTGGCAGCCGAAGAGGTGCGCGAGCGTGGTGGGCGGGCAGGCGATGGGTTTGACACACGTGGTGTTTTACTGGCAGGCGTGCGGTGTCCGGCACCTGAGATGCGTGGTGAACGACCAGCACCCGTGCGTGTGTCTGTGGCACCGGCTGATTGCGTGGCAACTGCACCCCCTGCCTGCTCCATGAGACGCAGCAGTGCACGCTGCGCGCGTGCGTCAGCTACGGCGGCAGCCTCACCAGCAGCTGAGCCCGAGTGTGCCCCCGCCTCAGACAGCTGGCCAGCTGCATGGTGTGGCACATGCTGCTGCCGTGGGCCTCCAGGCGCCGAGTGGACTGGCAAGCACTTGCGATGGACCAGGGGCCCGTCCTTGCTGTGTAGCATCAGCATGTCCTGCAGGTCCTGTATGGCCTGCGCAAGGCTGTCCGAGCTGGTGCGGGTGCTGGATGCGACTGCACCCGCCAACTCGGGTTGTGCGCCGGCGTCTAGTGCAGGCGCACTGTAAGACGTGGCGGAGGCCGTGGTGGTGCGCATGTCCCAATCATTGAAGTCAAGAATTGTGTGCTGCGTGGTGCGCTGGCTGGCAGTGACCACTGCAGGATCTCTGTCGTTGAAATCGAGCTGGGTGTGTTCGGTGGTGCGCTGGCTGGGAAGAAAACCAGGTGCTGGCGCATCAGAGTCATTGAAGTCAAGCACACTGCGCATGGTGGTGCGTGCATTGGGCATGGCTGCACCAACAGCGGCACCAGCACCACCATCACTGGCGGTTTCCAGGGAAGCAGCACCACCAGCTGAAGCAGAAGCCATGCTGGCAGCTGCGGTGAGAGCAGGCGGGAGGGAAACAGTCGACGAAGTGCTCACACGCGGCAGGGTGTGCAGAATCTGCTGCTGTGCTGCCAGCGCCTGCATCGTGATCTGGTGCTGCCACCACGCCTCCTCTTTAGCCGCGTGCAGTGAAGGGTCTGTGCTGACCCCAGATGGCGCAGCTGAGGTTGCGCTAGCAGTGGTGGCCGAGCTCCTCCGGTGGTCAGCACTACTCTCCAGCGTACCCCGCGCCGTGGAGTGCGGGAAGTGGGAGCTGTCATGGGTACCACGTGCTGTTGACGCCGGATAGAGCGAGATGCTGCTGGATACGCCGCCGTCTGACGTCCCTGCACCGCCGTCTGATGGTGTGGCAGAGGTGAGGGAGCTGGCCCCACCTGGCATGGACTCCAGTGTGGCACGGTACCCGCTGGTGTCCACGGACATACGCGGCACGCGCGATGTGCCGCCATCCGATGTGGTGGTGAAGGAGGGTAAGGACGGCGCATCCTGTGACGACTCGCAAGTCACACGGTAGCTGGTGGTGTCCATGGTCGTGCGCAGCACCTGGGACTGGCCTCCGTCGGACGTGGTCACTGCTGTGCTGCGTGCACTGTGGTGGTCCACAGCTGCGGGTGCCCCGTCCACTGAGCTGGGGCCACTGACAAGCAAACTGTGAGCATCGCTCGCAATGCTGTGTGCCCCAGCAGTTGTGCCAGCTGCTGCTGTGCTTGCCGCACCACCCATCGTGACTGGCATGCTGCTCGCAGTGCTGCGGCCGGCATCTGCGGCATCATGCGCACTCTCTACAGCGCTGCGCCCACCCTCGGTGGTGCCGTGCAAGCTGTCCAAAGAGATGCGCGCATCACGAGCTGCGCTGATGAGGCTGTCCAGCAGCTCAGTGATACCGCTGGCACCACCCTCAGTGCCACCACCCCCACTACGCCATACAGGCCGCACGAACAAAGAGTCATGTGGCAGCTGAGCACTACCAGCAGTGGAGCTGCTGCCTGTTACACGGCCTGCATCCTTTTCTGTGCTGCCACCAGCACTTGTGCTGCAGGGTAGGCCAGCCGATGCACCTGCCTGGCTTTGCCAACGTCTGGCTAGCTCGGCTTGGGATGGAGTCATGCTGGCCCCACCCATGCTGGTCGCGGCCCCACCTGTGCTGTTCAAGCTCGGCTTGGCCAGGCCAGCTGTGACTCGGCAATCGCCAGCTTGCGTCTGCTCCTCTGATCGCAACACTGATGGAGCAAAGTCTGCTGTGGTGCGTGGTGTGTGCTGCACAGAACCTACCACGCGTGGTGTGTGTTGTGGTTGGTCCATGCCGGCAGCCTGCTGCTCCTTCAGTAGCACAGTCTGTAGCAGACCAGCCAGCACCCCTGACAGCTCAGCGCCTGCAGGTGTGCTGGTAAGCTGCACCATGTACTGCAGCACCTGCAGCAAATCTTGGGGCACATGGCCTTTGACAGTGGCTGGCTGAGCCTCCTGTCGAGGGCTGAACCTGTAGATCTCAGTCGGTTGCTGCTGCTGCTGCGCGTTCACAGCTACATTCGATGACGGCACACTAGGAGGAGCGTGCAGCTGCGGTGGTGCTGGTCGTGGTGATGCCACGGAAGGTGCTGAGAGTGCAAGCGGCTTTGGTGGTGGTACGTGCCATGAGACGGGCTTGGGTGATGCTGGGATGCGAGGAGTCTCAGGCAAGGTGGCCACACCAGTGGCTGCACCCTGGAAGAACTGGCTGGCCAGGCGGACATTCAACACAGCTGGTTCATCGGTATCCTGAGCATAACACCGATGAGATGGGGCGGGTGGTGTTGGAGCAAAAAAGTCCTTGGCTGTGCGTGCTGCCAGCGGCACGTCTGTGATTGTACGGCGTGGCTGGGCGAGCCCATGCACCGGATGCACAGCACCGCCTGTAGAAGTAGCTGCATCCACCTTGGTGGCGCTGCCAGTGGGCTCCCTTGGCTGCTGCTGTCCCCCAGAATGATCTGCTTCCTGACTGCTTGTCGATGCCAGGCCAGTTGTGCTGGTGCGTGCGTCAGCGCGCGAGGGCGGCAGTGCCATCTGCAGGCGCAACGAGCCATCCGTGGGTGCTGGCATAACCATGTTGGTCAGGTCATCTACAGGATTCTGTGCAAGTGCTGGCACTTGGGCTGATGTGCTGCCAATTGATGGAATGGTGCCACGGCCCAGTCCTGGCAAGGGCTGCAGCTGCTGGACACTGGTTTCAGGGGCCACTGAAGGTGCTGCCGCAGCCTCCTGCCCCATCACGTCCTTGTGGCCATCAGCAGGCTGCATGAATGCGATGGCACCATGCAAAGCTCAGCAAAGCGAGCTGGGGCGTTGGCTTATGGGAGCGAACTGCACTGTATGCGATTATGCATCAAGCAGCGTTTCACAGCAAGTGTACAACGAGCAAGCCATGCAGGCAGCCTGCCAGGCACTCACCTTCTGGTGCTTGCGCGTTGCATGGTGGCGCTTCGTACTGAGGCGGCGGCCGCGCACTAGGGACCGCATGCGCTCCAGCTTCAGAGCATGCTTATTCATCAGCACGTCTGCGGGCCCGCCATGTCGGGAGTGACCTTTGTGCTCGCTGAGGATCTCAGCATCTGCTGAGCCATCCAGCGGCACGCCCACAATGATACTGCCCTCATCGCTGTCGTCATTCAACCTGCAGCGAGCATGTTGCACCAGTGCACGTTCTGGGATGTTGATCGTATCATGGCTCAAGCAGGCAATCACAGCATCAAGCATCCCATCCAATGCTGGTCGCATGCATAGCCAGCATGCGGCATCCATCACCGCCGCTCCGGTACACTTGCACAGGCCACCTACCCGCCACTGCCCCCTGGCGGCTCAATTTCCTTGCTGGAAGACGTGGTGGAGTAGCCCTCAGGCTCAGGGATGGGCATCATGGCATCATCATCATCATCATCCAGTGCCAGAGCAGATGCTAGGTTCACTCCCTCGCTGGACATGCGGCGCTTGCTGTTGATGGTGCTGACGCGTTTGAGGATGCGGTGGAGCGTGGTCGATTCACGGTCCTTACGGTCTGACAATGAACGGCGCAGCAGGTTGGGCGCGCTGCTGCTGGGCTGTGTGCTGTCGTTGGTTGCAGCAGCTGGCGAAGACGTGCCCGCTTGTGCTGCTGCCTGCAAAGCAACAGGAGGCATCGGCAAGTGTCACTGCATGATGCAGTAGGTGAGTGCACAGTTTGCTCTGCCGTGGGCATGCACAAACATTAAGTGCAGTTTGTGCATCAATCTGGTGCCACACCTGCTCAGCACTGGCAGCTTGGGCTGCACCAGCTGCTTGAGCCACCGGCAGCTGGCCTGGCTGCAGTGCCGACAAATTGATCCCTTTCTGCCGCAGGTTTTCGCGCACAACAGTGAGGATCATAGGGATGAGACCGCCACTGCTGGCAGCGCGCTCTTCCATGGTCTGTTGTGATGGCATGGTGAGCTGTGGGCGTAACTTGCGGGATGCATCCACATTGTTCTGCTCGCCCCGTGGCGCAGCCGCCGCCTGCCCAACGACCTGCGCAGAGACTGCTGCAATGGCCGCTGCAGCTGCAGCCTCGATACGGCTGTGCGCCAGCTGATTGTCAGCAGCCTGCTGTGCAGTGGCCTGCCACCCGCCTTTCGCCTGCTGCCCTGTAGCGACACCCCCATGCATCATGCTGCGTGCAGGAAGCCGTGGCCGCGGCACGGTACTGGGGCGGAGCACACCAGGCTCGCTGGCTGTGCCTTCTGCCGGTAGGCTAGTGGGCTGCACAGCACTTGAGCCGTGTTGCAGACTCCTCAAGCTTGAAGTGGCAGGGGTGCCAGTATTGCTCTCTGCAGCAGCACGTGCATGTGTTCCACCATGTGCTGATACTCCAGAGGTCATCACGTGTGCTGAACCAGCAGCTGAGTTATGGACCTTGGCACTGGTCACTGGTGGTGGTGTGGCTGTAAGCTCTGGAGTTGGCTGCGTGCGACTGAAGCCCTGTGGTGAGACAGGTGGTGAGGAAGAGCTGGGGAGGTCTGTTGGCATCTTGATGTGCCCTGCTGCTGCTGTGCTTGTAAGGGATGGCGTTGCGTGCGTGGAGGTCGATGATGTGTTCTCTGATGGATGTGTCACCACCTTGTAACCCATGGCCTTGGGTTTTATGCGCCAGCCCACATGGTCAGGCAGGTTCTCCAGAATATGGTGTGCCTGATGAAGGCTGCCAGCATGGAAAGTGGCAAGTCTTGGATCTGCAGCGTCGTTGTTGCTCCACGAGCTGGGTGCTGGGACAGTCACAGAGAGGGACGCAAGTGCGCGCTGCCCGGTTGGGGAGGTGTGGCCAATCGTCCCCAGCAGCGTTTGAGCATCATGTCCTGCATCTGCTGCGTCTGGCTCTTTGTCTGCATGCTGGTGGCGGTCTGCGCCTGCTGCAGAGCTTGCATGCATGTGCGATACATGCACGTGCGCTTCATGCACAGGCTTGGGTCCAGGTGCTGCCTTTATCAATGCACTACCTGACCTCAGCTCCAAGCCTCCAGGTGCTGACCTGCCACGGTCGCTGGTAAAACTGGATGTGACAGAGTCTGCAAACAGCGGGTTGCTGATCGATGACGCCCAGTTCGTGGGAATCTCTTCATTAATGCCCTCATGCACAGCAACGGCTTGCAGATGGTCAAGGCAACTCTGCAACCGACTGGTCAGCTCGTTCACCTACGTCCATGTTTCAGTTCAGAATCATTGCAAACTACTGTTATTATGCTAGTGTTCTTCAACACGCACGTTGTTTGGGAGGGTTTACCTTTGACCGCACTTGAAACACGGACTGCAAGTGCACGCTGACGTCTCCATCTATCGTGTCTGGTGTTGACATCGCAGGTGCTGGTCAACAAGTCTACTGCACAATCGTGCCTATGGTCCATGAAGACACCTTATCACATAACAGTATCGGATTGCCACCACCAGTTACGCGCACGCATGATGGGCTTTTCCACGTGTGACGGATGTATTATCATATGAGTGGGCGGCGAAGTGGTGCAAATGGCCTTAGTTCTTGGTTTCTAGTAATCTACTTGTAATATGGGCGCTTAGAGCACAACATGTGCCCTTTCGCGACGTAGGCATAGGCAAGTAGCTGTTGTTGACATATAACTTATCTGATCGTAAATTTAACAACCAGCCTAAGAGCCCTGCCGTTGCCCTGCCATCATCAGAATGGTGGCAGGATACAATCAACTGAGCGGAGCAGCGCGTAGCTCGTTGGGTTTGCAATCAGAAAGCCAGAAACAATCGTGGCCGCAATGGGCCTTCAACCACTCCTCTAGGGAGCAGGACGCAAAAGTTTACCTCAGCGCCAAGCATGTGGAGGTAAAGCACCCAGCGGTATAAAATGCTTAGGCCCTTTCCGAAGCTCATGTGATGTGCGCATCTTCCGACATGTTGGGCAGGTGGACAACCGAGGCAAGGGTCCCGCTGCCTTCTATCGCGTGCCGGGTGCGCTCATCATTATTTCGTGTACGCTTGTTCTGAGCTGTACTGCCATGTGCATAAGCATGCAACCTTGCTGGCAAACTGCACTGCTTGCACTGCAGGTGCCATGGACAAGCAGCCACTGTCCTTGAAGCCAACTGCACCACAGTATACATTTGGTGGACTCCCACAGCAATCGGTAGGTGTCAGGGCTGGCCACCTCAGGCTTGAACGCCGTCGTGCGCGCACAAGGCACGCTGCTTTATGCGCCCCCCTGCAGATCAAGGAGACCGCCCCTCCAGTTGGCACATACACGCTACCCTCCAGCATTGGCCCGCAGCATGAGAGCCGCTGCCAGTCGCCGCCACGCATTACATTTGGTCGGTCCAGCCGCGAGGCCGCCGGCAAGACGTTCACAAGCTCCAAGTTTACGGCAAACCTGCTGGGAACGCTTGGGCCTGATCCAGGACACTACAAGGTGCCGGGGTCCATTGGGCTGCAGCCTTCGTCCATGAAGCGCAGCAGTCCCAGCTTCTCGCTGCCCCGCACTGACCGCCTAAAGGACGAGTATGAACGGCTGACGCGCAGCCTGCCGGCACCAGGGAAATACAACGTGCGTCAGCATGTGCTGCAATGCATGTTATGATTCTTATGAAGCACATTGATAGTCACCATTGTGGAGCGGAATGCATGTTCCTGCGTGTGTGTATGGCTGTACAAGTTAACTATAACAGAACCACGCTTGCACCCCACACACATGCAGACATGGTCCAGCATCGGCAAGCAGCCACTCAGCCCACAACGTACGCAACCTGCTGTTGGATTCGGGTCTTCCACTTGGGGCAAGGAGGAGAAGCGCTTCCTGTCTCTTGCGCACACACGCGAGCTGCGAGGCGTTGCATCACCGTCCAACTTCAGCCACCAGACACCTGCAATGCAGAGCGGTTTTGGGCGGCAAGTGCTGAGCCTACGTGAGTCCCCTGCTGGTACGCACTTTGGCTCTGCACCCCAGCGTGTGTTCAAGGTCAACGACACCCCTGGCCCTGGCACCTACTGAAGATTTGGCAAGCTCCTTGTTTCAGGCAGTTTGTACATCGGACCCACCAGGTTGTTGATGAGCTGTTTTATACTATGGTCAGGTTGTCAGACGTGGGTTTTCTCATGTGATGTTAGTACTATACAGTTGCTTTGCAAACACCTTTTCAAATCAGGCGTGAGGTAGTGCACAAGGCGCATCAACTACGTGTTGCTGATGGCTGGAACATGCCAACATAGAGAGCGCTCTGTTCTGTGCACGTGCCTGAGGCCTTTCATGCTGCTAGACATGATTGTGTGTGGTAGTCAAGCTACGTGTTGATCCAGGACTCGCACACGTCCAGCCATGCTCGGGCTAACTGTTGTTGATAAGTGCAGTTTGAATCAAGTTGCATGCACTACAGACACGCAGGAGGATCTTGTCATCGAAACCCTACGACTCGAGAGTGTGAGCTGAAGAGTGGAGCACAGATACACACCACGCAGCCGATCATTCATCATCTTAAACTGAACCCTTCCAATGGTGCTTCTGCAACGAGCCCTTAGATCACATATCAGCAGGCTGTGTGTGTTGCAGCTGCACCTGTGCAGTGGTGTGAGGATGTCATCAAGGGTGGAACTGGAAAGCCATCCACCCCGCGTAGCCGGGCACCACCCAGGTGCCACTTCTGCGCGGTGCGCACAAGCCCACCTCAGCAGGTAGCAGCAGACTACTAAGGCGCCTGTTGTGCCTCCTGCACTCAACCTCTGCGCGTACCCGCATGCCGCATATCTGCCCTCATTCAACCCTCAATGAATGACGTGAACCTAGATGTCTTTTGGCAGACTATGGTAGCGTTTGACACCGGTTTATGGTACTTGCTAGCTTGTCTCTCATGTGTGCCAAGCATTCATTGTGCTGACTGGGACGACCTGCGATGTTGGCCTTGATGGCGATGGTGCAAGTAATCAACTTACGATAAAAACAACACAATGCGCAGCTCTTCATGCCAGGTCAACAGGTAGCGTGTCCGCTCACCTTGCAGCAGCATTCAGCAGATGCGTTGCTGGTTCTAACTATCATATTGTTGGCGAAACCAATTATGCTGCATGCTGCTGCGCCCCACGTCATGCATGACTTATGCCTATGATGCATGCTGTATTGCGCCCCAGGTCCAGCAGGATGTTTCATCGTGCCTGAGGCAGCATCGGCATGGCAGATGCACACAATGATCTTGGACCGCTGGGGGGTCAGATGAGCCCTCAAGCATCAGGTCCGCTTCGGGCCGGTCAGCCACCACACACACCGACACCACCTGCAGACCCACAGATTGATACTGAGACCATCAATCAGTTGCTGGCCAAAATGAGCACAGTGCAGACACACTCCTTCAGGTGCGCTTGCACTGCGTGGGTTGCAGCCCTTGCAGGTTGTGGGGACAGCCAAGAAAACGGATCGTGGTGCGCTTTGTTTGAAGTGCCCCACGGACACATTGGACGGAACCTGGATATGCCGTGACAGCAGGAAGCCTGCAAGGCATGGCACATGATTGGATTCTTGCCATCATCTTGTGATTGACTGCAGTGTGGCTGACATTACACGAGACGAGCGGCTGGCACAGGCAGCAGCACATGAGCTGCGTGCAGCCACAGCTGTGACCAAGCCAGTTGTGATTGAAACAACGGCAGCAAATCAGACTGGTGCGTCCTTGACACGCCTCATGCTGCTGGGAAGCCATGAGGCAGAGCTGGAGCGTCAGAGGGGCGCGCTCAATGCCATTGACCAGGATGTTCTGGTGAGGCCGGGCTGTACGTGCCGTGCTGCATTTGCAGCGCTGACATCTCCTTCATAGCGTGCTACCTGTTGCTATGCCGGAACCACCCCATTGTTTGCTCCTCCTGTGGCCGGTACTTTACAGGAAGAGATCCGGGTGAACAAGGAGGTGTCAGATCTGATCCTGGAGCGCCTGGAGTGCAGCAGAAAGTGAGTGCGCATGCAATGCTGCAACTTTGTTGTGCGCATGGACGCTGTGCGGACCGTGTGGGACGGAGCATCAGTGGTGAGTATCATCAGCTATGTGCCAGGTTGAGAGGAGCTCCAAATGATATGTGTGTTCTTCGCCGCTGCACAAACCTTTCCTGCTTTGCAGGTCCCTTGAGGGCATGATGAAGCAACTTCAGGTGCAGGCATCGGCCGCGTCCTCGTACGCCTCCGCGCTGCATGCAGCCAGCAAGCTGCGGCAGGAGGTTGTGGGCGGTGGCAATGGTGCTGACCCACTGGAGGAGCCCCTCAGTGCGCTTGGCCGCCTGCCAGCTGTTCTCGGAGCAGCACACCGCCAACTGCACGCTTCACTGACATTGCTGGCGCATGATGTGCAGAAGCTGGTGAAGCGGTACAAGGTGGCCAGCAAGGAGGTTGGCTCTGAGGCTGCGACGTTGCAGAAGAACATTGAAGCTGCCCGGCGCGCGCTGGCTGCCCAGTTCCAGGCACACTGTGATGCGTGCAGCGCATTTGATGCTGTGCTGGCGGAGCGTGCCGAAGGCCGAGGTGCACGCGGGCCTGAGCTGGATCCATGGGCCACAGAAGCCAAGGTTGTCCAGGTACATGCGCACTGCTGTTGGGAGTGGTCAGATAGCCTGCATGACCTGCCTCAAGTGGCCCAAGGGGAGAGGAGTTGCCTGCTTGTGCCCAGGTCTGCAAAATTTCGATGACTGCGTGGCGTTGCTCACGCCAGTAGTTGGCTCACTAGTTCATTCTATCAGGCGCCGGCAATCAGTTGAAAGCTGTGACACGCCGCTGTTATGTTATGCTCATGCCGGCAGGAGCACAAGGGGCTACAGCGGTGGCAGGACAAAGAGCGGTCCTTCCTCAAGACTGCATTTTCGCGAGCAAAGGAGCTGGAGGCGGCGCGGCTGGAGCTGTCGCGGAGCGTGTTGGCAGCGGCTGCAGATGCATATCGCGCAGCAGCACTGCCTGTGCAGGCAGACCTTGGGGTGCTGGGTGGTGCATCGGATGTCCTAGCAGGGCACACAAGGCCACTGGAAGACCTGACCAAGTGAGTTTACTATGAAGTGTGAACGTGCGCCTCACACTGCCACACACTGTTGTTCACAGGCACTGCCCTGAACTTTCCCAAAGCAGGGCATGACTGGTTGCAGCTGCCATGATCAATCTGTGTGTGCTGTGGTTTGGTGGCACTGACCGCAGGGCAGCATCAACGGCTGCAGAGGTCGCTGAGGCACTGGCTGCTCGCCAGGCCGATAACATCCAGGGTGTGTGCGTGGAGCTGTTCTGCTCCCCAGAGATCATACGGCAGGGTGAACTGGAAGCATGGGACAGCAGCAGCACAGCATGGCTGCAGGGCCACGGCGTGCTGACACGTGCGGGGTTCCTGCACTGGTTCAAGTCGGTGGATGACACAGTACCAGCAGACACACTCAACCTGGCACGGTGCGTAATGCGTACCTGCATTACGGATCTGGTTATGGTATGGTGCTACAGTGTGCATGCTGCGACCAGTTGCGGGGGCGTGATGCTGCTCTGGCTTGCAGGTTGCACGATGTACACGTCATGACTGCATGCCTGTGTGTACACTGCACAGGTGTGCATTCGAGGCAGGGCAGCCGCCGTGCTTCAACATTACAGAAGAGCGTGGGCTGGGCCGTTGGGGGCTGAGCAAGACAAGGAAGCTGACTTACCAGGCTGCAGGGGTAGAAGATTGCTGCGAGTGGGCGATCGCAATACGCGAGGCCATATCTGTTGGGAGGGGCAACACAGCATGGCAAGGGAGCTAACAGGCCAGCAAATGCATGGGTCCAGGTAGCTCCATGGCTACGTTTGCGCAGACGATGCCATAGCGTATCACATAGTAGCATGCAAGACTGAATGGACCAAGTCTGTGAGTGGCCGGACCCCATCATGGCAGTGCTAGCAAAGTCTGGTATCATAATCACCACATGCTAAGGCCACAACGTGCTTAATTTCAGCTGGTGTGACTGAAGTGAGGTTAAAACGTTGCTCGGCACAGAATTTCCCCTCCTTTTCTCTTGCAAAATCCGCCCAAGATGATGCCTGGCATGCCTCCTGGTGGCCCCGGTGGGGCTTTCGATTTCAGCGCGCTGCAGCAGGCGCTAAACGTGAGATAATCATGCAGTGTTCTTCACTTGGGATCTGCAGCTTCACAGCGGTAGATGAGCCAGTACTCGTGGCCAAATGCTGTGTACGCTACCTTTCACCACCACGCAGGACCCTGCCATCAAGCAGATGGCGGAGCAGATTGCTAACGATCCTACATTCAAGCAGGTCACGGAGCAGCTGCAGCAGCAGTTCGGTGGCATGTTCGGGCAGCAGGCTCGCGAGGGTCCTCCCGTGGATCCAGCGGCTGCCGCGGCTTCTTTCGACCCCTCCAAGTACATGCAGGCCATGACCAGCATGTTCCAGAACCAGAACTTCATGAAGATGGCTGAGCAGCTCGGCAAGTCCATCATTGAGGTGAGGGCTGAGGGCGCATGCCACTGCGGGTAATCCGATGTGAATTGCCGTTGCGTTGGCTTCAAATCCCGATGTAGTTCTCGCCACCACATCCACATGATATGTCCCCTTGTCCCATGAGAGTGCCAACATGCGCGCATGACGGGTATGGCTTCTTGCATGCACCCTAGGCAGACGCTGGGAGGGTATGGGGCACCTGATGTAGTTTGGTGGGAAGTGTTGAGGGCACAGGCTCGCAAAGGATTTGAAGCTCGGCGCTGAGCTGGACACCTGTCAGGGTAGCAGGACGGAAGGGGGGACAGACACCACATTTGCGCGGCACACCTCCCCTTGCTGCTGCAGTGTGTGTGTGGGCTTCATTGCGTGATCTGCATTTCTACATGCATGCACGCAACGCATGCAATGGCAGGCTGCATGCCAGCAACCCGCCAGCGCCCGACTGCTAAACACACTGGTATCTTTTGCTTTGTGTGTGCAGCAAGACCCGCAGATGGCGCAGATGATGAAGACGATGCAGGACCCTGAGTATCGCACCAAGGTGCGGCCCTGCTGCATTCCGCACCTTCTGATGCTACATGGTTTTACGTCCCTACCCCATGTGCACGTTTCTCATGAGCGCTTCTGCATGCAGCATGGCTTTGCGGCTGGATGCCTAATTTGGCTGACTGTGCTGCTGTGGTTGACAGGTGGAGGAGGCACTGAAGGGCATGAAGGACGACCCCGAGCTGAAGCCCATGCTGGAGGAGCTGGAGACAGCAGGGCCAGTGGCCATGATGAAGTGAGGGCTGGGGAGCAGAGGAGGGCTTGGGAGAATGTCAAGAGGCATGGAGCATGCTTGCCATTGCTCATGCATGCTGAGCTGCTGAAGCTCGTGGCCATGCATGTTCCCCGCAGCCAGGTGGTGCCTACGGTCCACATGCGGCCTTGGGCCTCCACTACACCCAGCATGTTCATGGCGCCTGCTGCTGGTGCTGCTGCAACTGCTATGCCAGGTACTGGAATGACCCCGAGGTGCTGGCAAAGCTGGGCAAGGCCATGGGTGGCGCGTTTGAGTTCCCCACGCTCGAGGGCGAGGGTGCAGAGGGTGAGGAGGGTGAAGAGGAGGAGGTGGAGGCGACAGTGCACGCGGCAGCCAGCGCAGGTGTGTGGAGGGGCGGTGCTCAGGGCAGGTCATGGGATACCATCTCTCATGGCTATCTTGAAGTGGCAACGCCTGATGCTGCCTGGTGCTGCCCCATGCATGAACCCCTTGGCACACTGCATGGCTGTGTGCGTGCGGCAGGTGACGTGGACCTGCTGAAGCAGCTGCTGGAGGGTGGCGCGGATGTGGACGAGGCGGATGAGGAGGGCCGCACCGCACTGCACTTTGCCTGCGGCTATGGCGAGATCGATTGTGCCAAGGCGCTCATCGCAGCCAAGGCCAAGCTGGATGCTGTGGACAACAACAAGAACACGGCGCTGCACTATGCGGCTGGCTACGGCCAGGCGGAGAGCTGCAAGCTGCTGGTGGAGAGGTGCGACCCTGTACAGTGCCAGGTGGCGGAGTGGGCACTGCTGCTGTTGACATGCCAAGGTTGTATGCATGTGCCATGTACCGGGGCTTAGGCAACAGGCTGTTGTGTGTAAGGGCGGCGACAAGCCCTACGTGCGCAATGCTTGTTTCCAACCACGCTCCTGCTCAGCATGGCACCGCCTGCACGCCTGCACTGTCCTGCAGCGGGGCGGACCGTGAAGCCAAGAACATGGACGGCAAGACCGCGCTGGAGGTGGCGCAGCTGAACGAGCAGGCCGACGTGGTGGCTGTGTTGGAGGCCAAGTGAGGTGGTCCTTGTGGCCTGCAGCATGGCCAGGCGTATGATGCCCCTCTGCAGGTCAGGGGCAAGGATTTTCAGCGCTCCGGCACTGAACATGGTTGAAATGGAATGAAGCCGCCCACAGCACAGAGGGCGTGCTGGGTTGGTTGGAGTGCTGTGGCACAATGTCCTGGCCTGCCAAGAATTGGGTGCAACAGGTGCAAGCGTGGTTGTGCAGGTGAGGAGATGGTGCCTTGGCTGAGCTTCCTGTGCCCTGGTGGTCAGCTGTGTGGCAGTGCCCGCGGCTGGCCGCTGCGAGCCGTTTTTGCATGATCCTACGGCTCGTGGAGTGGGCCAGCTGGCCGTGTTCACTGCTGTGCTGCTATCAACACAGGCAGCGCTTAATTCTTTTGATGGCATCGGTGTTACTGTTGTCGTTCCTTGCTCATTATGCCAAAGCGTGCAACGTAGATATAGGCTGGATAACAAGTGCTGTCCAGCTGTGGGATGCACAGAGGGTGCGCCGCTGTAAATGGCTGCCAGCTCACAAAGCCATCCCCGGGTCGGTTTTGCAGCCATGCCCCTCAACACAATGTGCCCACAATGTTCAAAAGTTGATGTTCAGTGCTCATCCACGCAAAGGAAATCACCGCATGCACCACTCAAAGTGGTGTACACCAAAGCTTCGAAGATTAATGAAGCACCATGCCCGCCAGGGTACGCCGTCAGCTTACTCAGCAAATGGGTCATACAGCAGCCCGAGGTCATCTGCATCTGGAGCTTTCGGTGGTGGTGGCGGTGGTGCAGGAGGTGCTGCAGCCGCCAAGGTCCCTGCTGATGTTGTGCCCGGTGTATCCCCCTCGCGCAACCCAGCATCCGATGGTGCATCCCCCTCAGCTGCCCAGCGTGACCTGCGCCGCCCAAACTCCCTGCCCTGCTGTGCCCCTTCTGATGAGCCTTGGGATGCAGGCGGTGCCGTTCGTGACCCCTCAGCCTGGTGCGCTTGCGAGTGCAGTGGTAGGTCGTGGGGTGCCGCCGAGACTGGCTGCTGCTGCGCAGGAGATGGCTGCTGCTGCTGCTGCTGCTGCTGCGGTGCAGGCGGGGCCCCCATAGACCATGCATGGGGTGTTGGCTGCACAGGGAAAGGCGGTGGCGGCATGGCTTGCTGATACCACAACGGGGCAGGTGCTGGTGCCCCAGGCACCGCGTGCGGCTGGGGTGCAGGCAGATGGGGTGGCCAGGCTGGTGGGTGTGGCAAGAAACCTGGGGGTGGAGGGCCTGGCCATCCTGGTGGTGGCCCAAGCCCGGGTGCTGCTGCTATGGGCCCTAGCCCAGGGATATGCGTGATCTGCCACGGTGGGGGATGGGGTGGCATCGCAGATGATGCCGTGCTGCCCGAGTGAGATGGAGCAAGGCCTGGTGGCAATGCCTGTACAGGGGGTGGTGGAGGCAGCTGCGGCTGTGACTGCGGCTGAGCAGGACTGGCGTGTTGTTGCACGGGCGGAGGTGGCGGGGGCAGTGTGGCAGGGGCAGGTGGTGGCTGAAATGCAGTAGGTGGTGGCACCTCATGCGCTGGCGGCGGTGGCAATGGCTGCTGTGAATCAGTCAGCCCTGCTGTCCGTGGCTGATTGTCATGGCCAGGTGCTGGTCTGGGTTGTGTGCTGGCAGGACTGCCAGGCGAGTGGTGGGTAGTACCATTGCGCCCCTCCCCCGTCCCGGCTGCAGCTGCCCCGCTGGTGCCGGGTGCTACATGCACCTGCTCCATATCTGCACCACCAGACTTGCCCGCCCCACTGCTGCCGCCCGGGGCACCCAGCGGCACACGCAGTGCGTAGCAAAGCTCCTCATGCAATTCTGGTGCTGTGATGCCACGCCTGCGCCACAGCAGCAAGATGCGGCGCGCATGATCCTGGTAGATGGAGTCAGACAGCGCGTCCAAGATGGACACCACCAGGGGCTTCAGCCGCTCCTTGAACTTGTCCTTAGACTTGTGCTGCTTGTGACTGGCCTGCAGGATCTCACTGATGGCGTACAGCAGGTTCCTGTGCAGTGCAGATCATACAGCATGTACCTGAGGTTGAGGGATTACATGAGAGCATGTGGCATCAAGTACAACATATGCATGCAGCGCACAAACAGACACTGAGCACTGCATCCTCCTCATGTCATGCTATGCTCGTTGTGCGTTTATGGTGTCAGCTGTTGTCCCACAAACCCACCTGAGCGCTTTCTGCTCCCCTGCATCACACCACCGTTTGAACTGTCGCTCCAAGAGCGCATGCACGTGCTTGTACTGCAGCCAGTGCCATAACAAAGGTATGTTCCCGGCTGGAGTTGGCCTGCAGTGCTTGTTGAAGGCGCCATCATGGCATGCACACGTGTGTTCATGGGCAGCATGCAAGCACATGGTCAACAGGAACAGCACGCCACGCCTCACGTATTTGGCGTCTTTGACAGCTAGAGCTGCAATGGTTTGCAGCAAGCTCTCTGGCGCCTTCTCCAGTAGTTTGGTAAGCGCTTTAGAAAAAGCCTGTTGCTCGTTCCATACTTCTTCCATCTTGGTTACTGATGTCAGCGTTTCCAAGCACCCGTTTAGTTACGCAACCTGCCAACTTCAGTCACATCAGGCCCTGGTTTATCAACTCGCATAGCATCCCGTATTGCTGCTGCATAATTTCATGGTTTTCTCAGCAGCCAAGGGGGGTTGGTCGGAAACTCAGATCATACATCCATGGCTCGATGATGAACATGGTCGAAGGCTCGTCAGAGACGATGCAATTTTTTGAGCAGGCTGAGCGCATTAATCAGCACAATCCACATTACAATCCAGGGTTCTACAACTCCACAAGCCGCAGGATCTCACCAGAAGGCACATTCCATTGTTGTTGCATTCTAGTTATGAGCTTCCCAAAGCCACTTGATGTCCCCAACACCATGCATGCACAACTGCATGACAGCTGCTGCACAAATACATGCACACATGCCCATTCACACGCTGCACATGCGAGAGAACACCGTATTGTACATCAAAGACAAAAGAATTGTAGGAGTTATGCTTCACTTCACGTTTAAGAAGCACACAGAAGATAGATACAAGAGCTGGGCTAAGAGTGTGTTCAAGCCTTGGGTGCTGCACGCAGACCCGCTCTAGCACCATAGCAGGCGAGCATGGTAAGCTGCATCGGCATTTGGCATATTGTATATCATGCAGGTGTGTACAGCCCTGCATGCTGGAAATCATGGCCACTGCGTGGTCAACGTGTCGACAGTGCCAACTGCAGCTCAAGGAATGCCCAAGGAATTCAGTTTGTGGGTTGCGCCGCCCCACCCTTGTTGATCTTGATGTGTAGCAGGGAGGTGATCTCCTTGCGGCAGATGGGGCACTTGTTGGTCTGCAGATATGCATGATGGGGCACACACACGGATGAGACACCAGCTGCAGGGTGCCGGCAACAACTGAAAACAACGTGATAAGAGCTAGGCAAAGAACTGCACTATCAGGACTCGCAGCACGGCCACCATCAAAACCATCAAAACATCCAGACAAACCCATCAGCAGCGAGCTGCCGCTCGCTGCCTGCCCGCGCACACACCTGGGTCTTGAGCGCGCTCGCGCAGCCATGGCACATGCACATGTGGCGGCACGGGAGGGCGGCAGTATCGCGGGGTGCTGACATGCAGATGACGCACTCATTGCCATCGATGTCCTCGAAGCCTTCCACGGCAGGTGTGCCCACGGCAGGTGCACGCGACTGCTCCATGCCGTAAATCTCCTGTAACTCATACTGCTCCCCCTTGACAAACAGCTTCTGCTTCACCACGCGCGCCACCCATTCCTCGCCATCCTTCTCCACCCATGCATATGTTGTCTGGCTCTGCACCCAGTGAGGCAGCTCCCCACCCACTGCCACTTCCTCCAGGGTTTTGGACTGTGCACGCCCTTCGTCTGTGAGCGCCTCCATGCGGATGATCAGAGGGAAGGCAGTATCCTTGGGCAGCGGGGTCCCAGGGGCCAGCAGGGGCATGGCGGTGGCTGTTGCAGGGTCGACTGTGTGCTGTGGCGCTGCAAAGCGCTGCTCCAGCTGCAACACAAAGAGATCGAGGGGTGCCCTTGTACCATAGAGCCAATGGATTTCAACAAGACCATAACCTGGGGTGTGCAGTACACTCAGTAAGCTTGTTGCAGGCACTCACCCCCTTGCCAAAATACACAGGAGGTCGCTCTGCCGGTTTCAATGGGGTGATCTTGCACTTGGGGTCCTCTCTTGCGTTGACAAAAGTGGTAACCCTGCGTACCGCACCGCACACTAGCCCATGTATGAATACCTGGTGCATGGCGTGCCATGTCATGTTGCAACAAACCCACCTGCAAGCTGCAGAAGCGTCGAACGTGAAGGTGACGCCTAACAAGCCGTCGTCCAGTTTATCCAACCGTAAAGTCTGCTTCTTCAGGTTGACTTGGTTGCGGATCGTTGCAGTCTTTTGGTACTCCTGTGTCCTCGGTGGCTGGCCATACTGCTGTGGCGCGGCTGGGGCCTGGGGATAGTGGGGTTGCTGCGCACGTAGCAAGAACACGCGTAAGACGCAGTTTTAGTGCAGGTGCCAGTAGCAACAGGTGCAACCCTAGATGCTGCCACTTCACTTACAGGCTGCGGCTGGGCGTAAGGGCCAGCGGGTGGCGGGTACTGGGCCTGGTGGTAGGGAATCTGCAGCGCAATTGGGCCCAGTTGTCAGCAAGGAGCAGCGGGCTGCCAAACTACAGCGCGTGAGCTAAAAAAAAGGATCTTGCCTGAGGGCCAGGCACGTAAACGTGCGCAGGCGGGTACTGGGGCGGAGGGGGAGGGGGTGGGGGCCTCTGCACCCGTGAGCTACTGGTGCCCATGCAATTGCTTTATAAGGGGGCAAAACCCAAACAAGAACAGACTGCTCAAATTCGTTGTCCGTCAGGAAATGAGCAACGCACACTTGAAATTGGACATAAACATAATCTCTTGCGGGTTTGCAAGCCACTCAACGTGCAGAATTCATCCACTGTCACATCGCCAGTCACACAGACGGTGGTGCCGACGCTGATCAGCCGAATGGTTGACGGTTGATGGGTCTGCATGAGAAACAACCGAAGAGAGTGTGCAAAGATGCTGCTAGGGTTGTGATCGAGTAATGTGATTGTAATCATGGAGGGGAGCTTGGAGTATCGCCGAGCATCAGCATTTATGGCGAGCGTCGTGTCTGAGGACGGATCCATCATCAACTTCGACAGCTATGCACTCAAAGCAAGTGCTGTACGTAGGGGCTTTGGACTTCACGTGGTTTTTGAGAGGTTGCATGTTGGCATCCTTGTGTTGGCATGCAAATCATGTTCCACGCACATTATGCAGGGGTTGAAGCTGGTGGACGCATCACAAGGACGGTGCACCTGTTCCTTCAAGGCTGCGCCTCAATGCTTGAACCGCTATGGCACACTGCACGGCGGCTGCATGTGAGTGCCATATGCATGCCTGGCCGTGGCTATCCTTTCAGCTTAGTTGTTTGTTTACATGTCATGTCTTGTTGCACCCTACAGAGCCACGCTGGTTGATACGGTTTCGACAATCGCGCTGGTGACTGAAAGCGACCACCCTGGGATGTCAGGTGCGAATGTGCAGCTGTCGTCGTGGCGTTCAGGCCTCTCAGGTGTGATTCTAGTGCCCAGCTTACACCAACATAACGTACTCATGCAGCTAGACCGTGCATATCATTGCCCTGAAAATGAGTACTTTCATATACTTTTTGCCCTGTGTCTGCCGCAGTGAACCTTTCGGTCACATACCTCAAGGCAGTGCCAGGCGGCTCGGACACCATGATACAGGCAGAGGTGGTGAGCAATACAACAGTGGGATGTCCCAGCTTAGTGTCAGACACAACAAAGCCCATTGGATTCTGCTATGGGCACACTGTGCTGGGGGTCTTATTGCAGAGTTTCTGGTCTGCCTTTGACAGTATCACGTCATGATATGTGTGAGCCATCAGCTCTGGCCAGCAGCTGGAAGCTGTGACACGCCGCTGTTATGTTGTGCAGGTGCGGACAGGCAGGAATCTGGCCACCATTCAGGTATGATGCGTGTATTTGTTGCAGAACACGTGCTTGACATTTGCGGTGTCTGATCCTGGTATCCAGCGTTCTTAAACGACAGGTCACCGCACTGTGCCTTCTTGGATGCTCGTCACGTGGTTGCTTTGCAGGTAGATGTGATGGCCAACGGATCTCTCTGCGCTCGAGGCATGCACACCAAGTTCCTGCAAGTGCCGTTTGATGACACGCCACTACCGGGGTCACGGGCAGCTGCGGCTGCACCCCGCAGCAAGCTATGAAAGCTGTTCAGTAAGGCAGAACTATGGGTATGTAAGCGATGTTTCAGGCAGGTGCAGCAGGCCTGGTCGGGCCCGGTGTGCCCAAATATCAGAACCAAACCTGTGATGTGTGTGGTGCCAAGTACCTCTTTTTTGATCCACACCTGCAACGAGTTATACTTGTGTTAGCGGCGTATCAAAGCAGCCTGTGTTCTACCCCGCTCTGTGCCCGTGACCTGGCGTTCCAGAACCCCTACGCACGAGTAGTCAGCACATATCAGCCATGAACAAGCCAGACGACGAGTAAGCGTGGGCTGCTTAGTACCCGAAGCGAGGGCTTGCAACTTCTGAGCACCTGTCTCACCAGCTGTGGCCCTGCGTTCCACGCGTGCCCCACCCTGCAGCTATGACTATCTGTTCAAGGTAGTGTTGATAGGCGACTCAGGCGTAGGCAAGTCAAACCTGCTCAGCCGGTTTACAAGGAACGAGTTCTGCCTGGAGAGCAAGTCAACGATTGGCGTGGAGTTCGCTACCCGTAGCATCCAGGTGAGCGTGCAGCACAGTACATTGTGCCGAGCTGGCGTGAATGGTTTGTTTCTCATGCAGAACCCTTGCTACCCATGTTTGTTTGTAGGTGGATGGCAAGACTATCAAGGCACAGATCTGGGACACGGTGGGTGCTGGTGGTAGTGCAGATCTTGCAGCTGCTGCCTGGCACAGGCTGGCATGGCCATCGCATGCATCCATGTGGACATGCGGCATGCATGGAAGGTGCTTCTAGCCATGCATGCACGCTCGCGCAGGCTGGGCAAGAGCGGTACCGCGCCATCACGAGCGCCTATTACCGTGGCGCAGTTGGCGCGCTCTTGGTCTACGATATCACCAAGAACGGTGCGGTATTCAGCAATACGACATCTTCTAACCACCACAACGACATCGCAGTTCTTGGATTTCATCTTTGCACGCAGTGACATTCGAGAATGTGGAGCGGTGGCTCAAGGAGCTGCGCGACCACGCTGACTCAAACATCGTCATCATGCTTGTGGGCAACAAAAGCGATCTGCGGCATTTGCGAAGCGTGCCAACGGAGGAGGCGCAGGCATTCTGCGAGAAGGAGGGATTGTCGTTCATTGAGACATCAGCATTGGAATCCACAAACGTGGAGAAGGCATTTCAGCAGATCTTGACAGAGATCTACCATATTGTCAGCAAGAAGGTGCTCGACACTGAGGACAACCGGCCAAAGGTGGGGCATGCATTGGCATAGCAGACTCAGCCTGGGGCAGGAGTGTCTGCAACTGAAAGTGGGTGGTATGACATGCATAACATGTCAGATGCTTCGCGCTGATGGTATGCAGCTCTGCTGTCGCAGCATAGGGTCAATGGGCAGCAAAGCGCGCAACTCTTATCAGCCCGTGACTGGCTGAAAGCATGAAAATGACACAGCGTGCTGATCACCTTTCACTTCTGCCCCTGCGGTGCTGCTCACAGGTTGGGGAAGGCCGCGATGTCATCGTTATTGACAACCAGCAGGACGAGGGCACTGGCAAAAAGAGTGGCTGCTGCTGAGCTGCGTCCGCGGGCTTGCGGCTCTTGTATCATAGCTGCATGTGCCTCCTATGAGGGGAGACGGCACTCATGCGCTCCTCAGCCGGTGATTTGGGTTCTGGCACCATTCATGTGTGCAGGCAATTGCACACGCAGCTCAATGGCCATCACTGGTCATGCCTGTAATCGAGCATTACACAATCCTGTGAACCCCATACTAGACCAAGACAGATAGTAATTTGAAGCAGCACTGCTGACACTCACCATGCTGCAGCATGTTGAAAGCCACACACAGCTGCGCAATCCATCAATGCCCACCCCCTCCTTGCAACTGCCACAGTGCCCATCACAGTTTCCATCTGTGCCATGTACTTGAAGTAAAGAATTTTCCAGCATGTATGCAGCAGTAGCTGGTGTTGTGCTGTTTCATGCTGCAATGGATGCACGAGTGTAGATGAACACGGAGCCACCATCGCCCCGTGTAATGCGGGTGTCTTCGTCCATGTAAGTGTTGAGCTGCCATGTCTGCGCCTGTTCGCTCTGGATGGGGAAGGCAAGCTCTGGGCCCTGACGCACGAGGTTGTTCACCTGCTCAAATATCCCACGCACGCCCTGCTGCACCGGCGACAGCGCTGATTTCAGTGCTGTGAGGTCGACTGCCTGGCCCAGCACCGACACGGTGTTGGGAAGCTCCAGGTCCGACAGCAGCTCGGGCGTCGCGACCTTGCCGCGCTCCAGCTTCAGCTGCAGGCGCTTGGGGGAGCGAACCTCAAAGCTGGCGGTGGTGGAGAAAGAGGTGCGGGAGAAGGGCACAGTCAGTGCGACCTGCAACGGACAGGGCAGAGGGCACACGGGCCAGTGGCGATGCAAGGCTTGGGGATTAGACAAAGAGGAAGCAGCTCCCAAAAACACGCTCTTCCTGCAAATTCTTCCAGTGCTGTCCCAAACCTGGCAAGGACACTTGCACACGTTTATGATACTGCACGGGTTGCCAACTGCCACACCTTGTTCTCCACTGTCATTGTGGATGTCTCAATACGCTGCGTGATATCGCCAACTGTGATGAGGGGCAGTTTGCTGAGTGCTAGCACAGCCACCAGCTGCGAGTTGCTTGTGTACACCAGTTTCCAGTCACCGTCCAGCTTCTCAATCGCCTGCACGAACAAGCAGCGCATAAACATGTTAACATCGCTTGCTCAACTGGTTACATGCCTTCACGGACACAAGCTGTACCAGACTCACATCCGTGGGCGAGGGGTTGGGGTTCTTGGCCTCCAGCTGGCTGATGAGCTCGTTGATCTCTGCACGGACCTCACTGCGCGCAGTCAGCCCACGCTCGGTGCCATATAACGAATCCAGCAGCGCCGCCTGAGGATGCACACACATCAGTCCTTGGTGTATTGTTACGGTAATTTGTTATTATGCATCCATATGTCTGCTTGAACTTAGCAGTGGGGCCCACAGTGGATGTGTGGACCTTTGCCTCTGATGTTGCCAGTGACGATGCCATGAACAGGTCCCGTGTGCATGCAACAAGTGGCAGTACGCAGGCCCATGCACGTACCACAGTGTGGTTCAAATTGAGTTTGCATTGTGCATTACTACAAGCAAACACACACCCTGCTCACCTTGATGTCCTCAACTGTCAGCTCAAAAGAAGGCTCTGGGGCTGGCGCGAAGGTTGTTGAGCTGCTGCCTGCGGGCTCCACTTCCTGCATCGATAAATTCGATTCAGCCTGATTCGCGTCCCACAGCTCATGAGTCTCAGGGTTTGTGATGGCTCAAGGGGCCACGTACCTCTGCAGCAGCTCGTGTGCGCAGCACACGAGGGGCTGGACGCACCACACACGGTGCTAGTACCTGCATAGGATGGTGCGTTTAGTTCACTGGCAACGATGTCAGAACTGTACCGCTGTAACCTGATATTCAGAAGCGCACCTGCACGGTCGCCACAGCATGGCGGCAGCCAGCAGCCCTGCGACAGGATGATGTGGTGAACTTGCGTGTGTTCTGCTGCCCTGTAACCCTGCTTGCATACCGTACCTGGAAGCGCCTGCAATGCGGCTCTGGCAGGTGAGGTATGTCGTCATGGTCGAAATTGGAGGCAGTGAGCGGGAGCTGGAAACGGGGACCCTTCAACCCTTGTTGTGTGAAAGGCGGTACAGCTCCGAGAGGGAATGGATTGCAGGTCGGTAGCAGCTTATAATCATGCCTAGCTGCTTCGTGCCGCCATGATGTGCAGAGATCCTGGGGTCAAGCATCGAACCAATTGATGACTGGACTGAGACATGCCGAGATTACTTCATTCTGATATTTGTAGCTAACTACAGCGACGTACCGGGATCTCAAAAATGAGCAACAAAGGTACAGAGCAGGACAATGTCGAAAGGGTATCAGGCATATTTATAACTGTGGCTGGAGTAAATCTGCTCATGGTTGGCGGTTGCAGGACCCCTTGACCAGTTCTACAAGGACTGCCTGAAGATTGGCAACATAAAGGTAGCTGAGTGTGCTTGTGCACAGATCTGACACGCTGGACTGCACGTTTCGACGAGACACGGCTTGCAATGCCATCCATGCAGTGCCATGCTTGCATGGCATGCAGAGCCTGTGCACTCATGGCAAGTCAATATCACATGTGTCAGCTTCATGTTGTGGGTGCTCTGCCCATGCTTTGTATGCAGTGCTTTGCACACTTCCACCTTTACCTCAAGGGCCGTGAGGAGCTTGTGGTGACTGTGTTCACGGGCGCACAGGCATCTCCGCGTGCGCCCCAGCCCATGTTCAAGGCAATTGACGCAGGGTGGGTATTGGGCTGTATGATACGCATCATCATGCCCGTAGGCAAGCATCAATCCAGTACCGGTTATCAGACTTGAAGAAGTGGAAAATGCCGTATGCTTGGCACGGACTCGGCATGAAACATCTCACGCTGGTTGCAGGGCAGGAAGCAACCAGTTCCCACCAGCCAGCCCAGCCACACATGAGCTTGACGTGAACAATCCGGAGGTCACGGTGTTCCTTATTGGCGCATACGCAAAGTACAACTGGCCTTATGTCTGGGTGCGTGCTCAGCTACATGCCACGTGAATGCTAGAGCTTTGGGCTGCAGCTCATTCAGGTGCCATGATGGGGTGGTGGAGATTGTTATTCTCATGCACTTTGCGCAGCTTGCTGCATGTATGTTGACTATGTTCCTGTCTGATGTTTGGGGTCGTACCTGTGCTACCCTGTGCCACCGCAGCTGCGATCATTGTCACGCAGCGCTGCTCTTGAGGACATTGACTCTCCTTTGGACCTGCCATCAACAAAGAACTGGAGGGCGCATGGTGGGTGATCCAGGGCTGTGCCCTGTCATGCAGGCCGCAAATCAGCAGCCATTGTGGCACTGACTTTACAGCGGCTGATGCTATGTGTCAACCAGCAGCAGCAGTGACAGCACAACATGCAATGAAATGAATGGCATGCCATGCTCCTCCTGCGACTCATTGCACGTGCACATGGCTGATGTGGCCGCAGCACTGCGCGTGTGGGACATTGTGGAGGAGCTGGTGGTGCTCAACATCAGCCCCCAGCCTGCCAACCCATTTGCCGTCAACTTTGAGGCGCTGATGGAGATGCCGCCGCTGGAGCGTGCACTGCAGGTGTGATGTTTGGGAAGTGGGGTGTGTGGGGTGTGGTTATTCACTTGGTGGACAGGGCACCCACTGTTGTGGTGGCCCTGCTTGCATGTGTGCGACTGGTGTGTACCACCATTTAGGGTTTATGTGCCGGGTCTGTTGAGCTCTTCGGACACTACACATGTTCCCCATCACGCCCTGCTTGATGACATGCTCTAGGCTGGCGCTCTGGCGGGATTCCTGAAGGAGCTGCTGCTGAGCGACACACCGTATGTGGAGGGTGTGCAGGCCGACTTTGCGCAGTGCATGGAGATCCACTTCCAGGTGCACAACAGGCGGCTCAGAATGACCAGGGGATGGGGTAGCCGCCCTCGCATGGCCTGTACTGGGCATCAGGCGCATGAACCTGCTTGGCTGCAGCGTTGTGAAATCTTGTGCAGCTGGGCAGCTTGCCTGCTCGAGTGCTGAGCAGGTGTACAGCTGCACACCAGCTGCTGTGCAAAGCCTCAGGCAACCAGCACAGGTGATGCACACAGACGATGGTCATGCTGATGTACGTCACCATGCAGGACATGCCACAAGTCATGCCGCAAGTGCCAGGGCAGTCGGTCACGCCATCTGCAACGCTGCAGGCGCACGCTGCTGGCCGGTGATAAGCATCAATCAGCCACAATGCATCGTTGCCTTGTGCTGCTCCATGCACTGCTGGTCATATGAAAGGAGATGAGAGGGAGATGGGTATATGTGGTGTCGGGTTGGAGGGGAAACCACAAGTGTGGTCTGAGTGTTGCAAGTCGAGCTGGCACATGACGTATTACAGTTTACACATCGCACACATACATATCGTCAGCAATGTCAAGTATGTTGAGGGGATGCTTGAGGTGATGGCCACAGGCAAGAATGGCCGCTAATGCAGGGCACACAGATGTACATGTTCAGTATGGGCGTCGCCAGGAGCGGCTGATGTGCTGAGACCTGAGAGGTGTTGGGCATGTATGAACGTGTGCACTGCTGCAAAGCCTCAAGAAGTGGCGCAGCACACAACCCTGCACTCGCCCACGCAGATACCACCCACGCCCCCTAACACTCCATGCAGCAGCCCTGTTGCATCAAGCATCATGCAACATGAAAATGCATAATGCAATCAAAGTCCAGGCGAAGCAGGAGAGGTCTGACTCGGCAGGGTCACTCAGATCCCCAGAATCCCAGCGCCTGCTCATGCGCATGGAGCACACATGGAGCATGTGTGTGGCCACAGCCAGTCCGCTTGGAGCTCCGCACATGGCGGGCCTGGCACGTCACACACACAGCCGAGACCAAAGAAAAAATGGCAGACAGTACTGCACTGCGCCGCGCGCAAGACCATGCAGAGCAATGAATCACACTTCCTCCATGATCGCAGGATGCACACCGCACATGTACCTGCGTGCACTCGTTGTTGCTAAACCATGACATGTGCAATCAACCCACAGGCCTGGTGCGGCAGGCACGCCAGCCTGAAGTTAGCACAATCACTGGGACGGCTGTGTTGCCCTGTTGTGACCCACACATGATAAGATTGATAACCCCAAACCTTTACCCCAAAGCCACCACCAGCTGGTCGGGGCTTTGGTGCGGAATGAATAAAGAATGGTACATCTTATTACGTCTGCAGTCCAGCCCCCCACAGCTGTGCTTGTGAATGCCACATGCCGCACATGCCAGGCAGAGCATGAGGTCACACGCACATGCAGAGTGAGGCACTACAGAGCTGCAGCTACGTGATAGTGCCGCTGGTGGAGGGAGCATGTGCATGCGTCAGAGCGGGTGCTGCACCCATGAACGACATGCACCTCTGCACCCCTTTACCACAGCTGTGTGCAGCTGTGCCCAGAGCTCAGTCGCGGGGTGGTGGTGGCAGCGGCGGCTTGCCCCATGGGCCCCCACCC
This sequence comes from Haematococcus sp. NG2, assembly GCA_004335575.1. Lineage (NCBI taxonomy): Eukaryota > Viridiplantae > Chlorophyta > Chlorophyceae > Chlamydomonadales > Haematococcaceae > Haematococcus > Haematococcus sp. NG2. Next base: position 122,229 of record QAXD01000088.1, on the reverse strand, counting down.
GCGGAGGTCTGGCCAGCACGTGGCTCCATGCCCGCACCATGCCCAGCAGCCGCATCGCCCCCACCATGACCCTCGCCCTCCTCCTCCGCAATCACCCCGCTTGCACTCAGCCGAGTAGTCTCGCCGAACTTGAGTGAGCCCGACCCCAAGGGCCCCATGCGGCGCGAGTTACCCGAGGGGGTGCGCAGCAGGATGCGCGACTGGATGCGCGTGATCTGGCGCCGGATGTGTGTGGACGCCATGGACATGGTGCGCATGCCTCTGTCACGCGTCTTGTGCGCCATCAGCACCATGCGCGCAGCCAAGGGGGCTACAACACCCAGCTTGGGCCGCAGCTCATCTGCCAGCTCTTCATGGCTCAAGTCCACAGCCCCCTGCATGTCCAGCAATCCGAGGTTGAACAGGATGCTGTCCAGGAGCTCCAGCACAATGAACCACACAAACACCGCGATGGTGAGTGCGTTGATGAGGATGAGCAGCACCCCCACGCCCAGGTAGCTGCGTATGGGCACAGGCAGGTGGGTAAGCAGGGGCGCGGTAATCAGTGCAGAGTGCGCAGGGCATGCTGGGCTGCCACTGCTGTCGTGCCTGCATTTGAACGTGTTTGTTGGTACAGTGTCCAATGCATGAGCCATGCCACCCCCTTCCTGAGCTTAGAACAGCAGGCTCCAGCACCAGCATAGCACTCCTTGCCTCTGCTGCCATCCCCATGCACGCTCACCTTGGTGGATAATCGATGTTGTAGGTGTAGTAGAGGGAGAGGTAGAGTGTGACCATGGTGGTGACGAGGGACAGCGTCTCCAGCCGCGAGTGCTTGGGCAGCGAGTGCGGCTGCACCAGGACATGCAGCACGAGGGACAGGGACACGACGGCCACCGCACCCAGCACCTGCACGCCCTGCTTGATGTCGGACGACGACAGGAACACGAGCACCACGCTCAGCATCAGCTTGCGCAGCATCACCACGCTCTCCCACGCGTACGCATGCGCCGCGTACTCCTCGTACAGGAACCCCCACTTGGCCTGGAACGCGGGCGCCTTGTGGTTGACATCATTCACCGCCAGCCACCATGCTGTGACCAATGGGCACGCGACCGCAATGAGCAGCAGGCCAGGCACGCCCAGCGCCCACGTCAGCACCCCATGCTGCCCCTCATAGCAGTGCAGGCGGTAGTCGTGCCGCCAGCGCTTGCCCAGCACCAGGCCTGCCTCAAGCGCCTTGGGGTCTGCGCCCACCTCCAGGTCCACCACATCGCAGTCAAAGATGCGCAGCAGGTGCTCCACAAGGTTCTCTGCACGGCCGCACAGCATAGCACAGCGCAGTGGGTGCACAGACTGCACACAGCGGTTCACAACTGCAGCAGCCGCTGCGCTGGTGCTCGTGGTGTGATTGATATTGGTAGTGGTAGAGGAGAACGCGCACAGGGTGTGGCATCGAGTGTGCATTCAAACAAAGGCATGGGGGTGCGGCGTTGCACAGCAAGGATTCGGTTGAGGAGCAGCCGGCATGCACGAGCAGACGAGCGTATATGCTGCAGGCGGCAAGATGAGCTGCAGCCACCCGTACCATAGTAGAAGAAGATGGTGGTGATGCACACGATGAGCAGCGCGGTACCAAAGGGCAGCAGCTTGTGCACTGCGGGGCTGCCACGGCGGCTGGGAGCGGCCGACCCCATGGGCCCATCACCGCCCTCTGCAGCAGCAGCCGCGGCACCACCCTCGGACCGCGCCCCGGCCCGGTAGCGCTTGGCACGTGAGGAACAGCATGCAGGGCAGCTGCACGTGTCACGGAAGCGTGCAAACAGCGGGTGTGCTGCGCGCAGGCCCATCCACACCGCGGTGAGCAGGCACCACGCCAAGAAGGGGATGGCGATGTACACGATGATCATGCTGATCTCCCGCGGCACGCTGTTGTACGGCATGGAGCACTCCAGCATGACGGCCGTGTCAGGCGCGCTGATAAGCGTGTTGAACGCGGACAGCAGGTTGGCGTACGCGTCCGGCGCGGCCAGCGGCAGCGGGACAAAACGAATGATGGATATGACCTGCAGGTACGACAGCAGGATCTTGAAGATGGGACCTGGGTTCGGCACCTGCTCCTCAGCTTCTTCCTGCATGCCAGTCAGGCTCTCACGTGTGGGGGGCCCACCGTTCAAGCTGTCCCGACTGGCCATGGAGATCCCACCAGGCCCACCCAGGGAGCGGCCGCCCATGGAACCGTCGTACAATCTGCCAGCTGGCAGGTTGCCAAACCTGAACATGGAGCCTGATTTGGGCTCTAGGGGGAAGGCGGTCACTATGGCATGCTTGACTGGGTGCTCCAGGCCAACCTTGGGCGGGGTGGAGCGGGACGTGCGCGCCGAGTCCATCCCCGCTGACGGCTCATACCCGTCGTCAAAGTCGCGCCCCATGTCATCTGACGCAACAGGGCCACCAGTGGCGTCAGTGGAGGGTGTGGAGCCCACTGCGGGGCCGAACGGCGAGCCATGCAGCACCTGGTGAGCGCGGCCGGGCGTCGTGGGGGCTGTGCCCCGAGGTGAGGGCGCGGGCGGCCGCAGCGGCGAGCCCGGCACATGTGTGAGAGGCGTGGGTGTCGGCTGCCGGTGCAGTGTGCGCTGGGCCGCAGGGTCACCTGCTGCACCCAGCTGCGGGGTGTTGCCACCTGCTGTGCTCCCCTGCACGCCCTCGTAGCTGCCCCGTGACATCTCAATCTGTGCTGCTGCTGAGTGGAACTGGACGTTCAGGCCCTTGCCTGTGCCATCCCCTGAGTGAGGGACGGCGCGTGACTCGCCGCGCACCAGCTGGCGTGCCCCTCCTGCAACGGAGAGCTCGTTGCCGGTGAGCGATGAGCGGCGGCGGCGGCGGTGCTTAGGGCGCTCAGCACCAGTAATGATCTCGGTTGCGTGGTCCAATGCGGACTGCAGCACAGCAACAGGAGCCCAGCACAGACAAAGTCAGCTGATAGAGGAATGCTACAACATGCTGTAACATGGTACAACTGTCAGGCACATGATGCTGTGTTCATAAGTGACCATGGAGGGACCCTTCGTAATGCACCGTGCTGCCTGCACATGCGCGATGAATCATGCACAGCAGCTCTGTCCCATGCCCACCTTGGCGGTAAGCATCAGTGGTACAATGCCCACCAGGGCCATCAGGACGTAGTAGAAGGTGTTGAGGTGTACGTTGTCCATGCACAGGTGGCATTTGGTCTCGCTGAGCTTGCCATAGCCGTCAGCGCATGACGCACACAGAGGGCCGGTGTAGCCAGGGGAACACATCATGGCCTGGTACTGGTCATTGTTGTACCTGGGCAGGTGGCGATTAGCATTGATGTGTCAAGCGATATTATGGGATTGAAATGGCGTATGAACTGGACAAGAAAGCTGACATATGGTTGGGAGTGGCCTCGGCCTCAGACCAAGGGCAGGATCACCCGCATTGCTGTCAGGATGAGCTTATGGTCCGTGGGTCATGCTGGTGGCCCACGGCAGCGGCACTCACGAGCTGGCATTGACAAGCAGAGCCGACTGGAAGCGCGTGAGGGCCTCAGAGCGGCCAGGGTACTTGCATGCATGTGGCGACACACAGTCCAGCACCTGCATACAGGGCGCAGATGAGCTCCATTGCGGCGCGCACAGAGCCGACAGACATAGAGAAGACATGCAGGCTGGCTTGGGCTGCACACCGCCATCCTTCCGTGCCGCCATCTGTTGGTGGCTTGGACGCAGCCCCTCTCTGCTCAGCCCACGCGGTCAAACGCACGTTTGCCGAGAACATGTTGGCGTGGAACATTCCGTCATTCGGCACGATGAGGCCATTGTCCTGGGTGTAGCGCGTGGTGTTGGCGACGCAGGTGGCACCGTCGGGGCATGGCTGCGGGCGCAGCAGTACGTCAAGTAACAGTACAGCAATACTTGTTTGCCTGTACATGTGCGAGAGGGGTTGGAGGCTGGAAGCTTGGGCTGGACACAGCGCGGTTCTGGGGGATTGCGATGCGGAAGCAGGTAGGAGCCATGTCAGCAGATCAGAGCCAGCCATAAGAGATGTTGGGCGCAGTTAAGTATGAGCACCATCAAAGTGCCAAGTGCTGGGAAGTACGCTGAAATGGTTAGAGCGGCGGGAGAAGCTGCCACAACGCGCCCCACCGTGCAGATGGAGTCCTCAGGGTACAGGTTGTAGTAGCCCACGTCACACCAGTCACACACAGTGCCCTTGTTGCTGCTGTACTCGTTCAACATGCAGGGCCGCACCACAATGGACACCTACACGCGGTGCAGGCGGGTGGGTTCCCCATGGCTCAGCCAACAGTTGACCAGGCAGGTGTCAGGCAAGCGTTTCATTTGACATGGTGTGGCACACATACGTAGATGGCGCAGTGCGGTCGTGCGTGCATTGTGGGATACAGCAGTCATAGGGAGCCAGCGCTGTGCCGCACCGTTGCGGGGTCCAGCGTGCGCTTGGGGCGCGTCACTTCCGCGGTGAAGGACACATCACGGGGGCCAGGCACTGAGAACACGGCCAGCTGGGAGAAGGTGTCCAGGGTGCCACTGGTGCCCACATAACCACCCACCTGGGGAGTGAGGGTGAGTCAGCATCTCAGCAAGTGTCCATCCCAAACTCAGGGTCAGGTGATGCTTTGGTGGGCAGCACCTCCCACCATCACTCTATGATGGGGTGCGGGTTGGTGGGTATCAAGCACGTGTGCGCCTGGCGTGCTGCTCCTTTCTAATCAATGTTCATGATTTCTGTGCACACAAGCCACGGCTACAGTGTGCATGCAGCCCAGGCCACGCACCCGCGCCTGCCGCTGACCGAATGCCTGGCTGTCGTTGACTGTGACCACCGTAGCGGCTGCCTCTAGGCTGTTTACCACCGCCGGGGCGTGCACCTGGCCCAGCACATCATACAGTGTGACCTGGATAGGCAGGGGCTCGGAGGAGGTGTAGGCGGTGAGGTCAGCCGGGTTGACGACGTGCAGTGTGAAGGTGGTTGGGGTGGAGGCGAGAATGGGGCCAAAGCCGCCGTTGGTGGCGGTGTTGCCGGACCACAGGTCTCCTGCACAGGGGGCGTACTGGGCGCCTGCGGGGCAGGGCATGTCGGCATGATGACAGGGGGGGTGGCTGCGGCCCAGCGCCTGTTAACGCGGAATGACACCCAGCTGTGGTTGCTGACAGTACAGCTTTGGCTGTGCACTTTTGCCGCCTTCGAACCAAACCAGCCATCCACAAGTGGGAGCTTGCGGACGGAAGGTGCCCAACTTGCATCAGGCTGCCTGCATGACAACAATTAATGACAACAAAGCGCACCTGGCACCTGGTCCTTGGGCTGGATGAGGGATGAGATGTTGGCGTCCACTGCCTCACACACCACATTCAGGATGCCCTTGTGCTCCATGTACACTGCACCGCCTGTGGTACGCAGCCAGTCAAGTGACAGGTGCTTCGGTTGGTCAACCGGCCCGGGTGCTCATTGCCTCACGGCCATGGGCGCATCACTTTGCGTGCGCGAATGAGCAGATGCGCCAGGGCCAGTCCCACAACAATGCACACCCTGGTAGAAAGGGACTGGGCGCCTGTGCAGAGCCACACGCACCTGCACCGCCCTGCGCTGTGTTGCCGCTCACACGGCACTCGGAGCCAGGCACGAGTGTGTCACCCCCAAGGGACGCGATGCTGGTGTCATCTGACAGGCCCGTGATGTGCAGCTGCAGGGCATGGGGCATCATGGTAACCAAGCAGACACATTAGAATTGAGTAAACTGCGGGTGATGCATGTGGCTTGTCTGCAGAATGGGTGCTGCACCAGTACTACTGTTGCTGGCATCTGTGCTACAGCATTGATCCTGTTTGCCTGGACCCACCAGCCACACTGGTGCGCTAAAACCTGCCCACCCTGGCCACCAGCAGGACTGCTCAGGCAACACATCCGCATGACTACGTCGGCATGACCGTGGCAGCTGCGCACCTTGTAGCAGTTGTCGGGGTTGGCGCACTGCTCCGGGGACGCGGCCACGTACAGTGCACCGCCATACTGCGCCGTGTTGCCCGTGATGTTGGATGTCATGATCAGGTTCAGCTCGTCGTTGCAGTTGCTGCACGCGGGCCGACACAGAATCGTTTAGTGCACGTTGCAGACATCCTGCATTCTCGTCGCAGGATTTCACTATGCAGGCGAAGCATGTGGTGCCTGGTACTCAGTGCAGCCACATGCAGCAAGCGCACACGAGCTGTGGCAGGCCCCATGCCCGCCCCGTGTGCCATCCTGCACCACGCTCGCTCACTCAGTACATGTGAAGCACACTGCACCGCCGTTGCCTGCGCCACAGCCCGTGGACACCACAGCCGAGCGCAGGTCACCCGCGGGGTCAGCCACAGCCGCCATGTCTGCGCAGTACATGCGCACACACACAAGGCAGCGGCGTGCTGAATCAGAGCAGCAAACTCAGCCAGGGACATCCTCCTTCAGCCCACGTGACTGGATGCACACGACCTCACTTGCAACAGGTGAAATGCCAGACCAGAAAAGAGCGGACTCATATGGCATGCACCCTTGCCGCACCTGTGTGGTTCAGGGCGCCAACCACCACCTCGTCATCAATCAGCGCAGTGTTGCCCTCAAATGAGGCATACGCCACGATGAAGCCTGAACAGACAATGCAAGTGCAGCGACCCACGCATAATCAGGTATGACACAGGAAGGTTGAGAGGTAGCGGTGGTGCAAGAACAGGGGCATCTTGCATAGGCTTTCCTGACAAGTGTGCTTAGCTAGCCAATGGAAGCCAGCCAGCCCAACCTTGCATGTTACGATCATCTTCAACCTGCTCCATCTGTGAGCGCAACCTCTACAGCTGCAGCCTCCCACATTGCCCCTCTTAATCAGTTGCACCTAACAGACATGCGTGATAGATGCACCGCACCTGGCCCGCCCTGCAGCACTTCCCCCCGCACAACAACCCACACCAGTGGATGCACGCATGACCCACCGCCCGTGTTGCGCATCGATGTGATGGCGCCGCCCGTAAGTGCGCGGTTGGCGCGGAACGTGGTGTTGAGCGACGCGTACCACGAGTCGGATGGCGCGGAGAAGCGTGACACAAATAGGCTGGAGTCCAAGGCCTGGCGTGAGTGTGTGTGGCCATGCACACGCGCAGGTGTAAGCCACACAGCACAGCAGGCATGTGCACACGGGCATACACATCGGACCCTCAACGTTGTGCTAGCCTTGAGGCTGAGTCGCAGGAATCCATGGCAGTGGACATGCCAGACTGCTCCAGACTGCATGTCAGCAACTCAGCACGTGGCATCAAGCCTGCAACTGCACCACCGCACACACACAGCAACATACTTCAGTGCTGACAGATCATGGCAGGAGCAAGCCCCACGCACCGCCACTGCACCGCCTGAGTAGGCCATGTTGCCCTCAAACAAGGTGGAGGGCAGGAGTGACTCATCATTGGCCTCCGTGTAGCGGTCTGCGGTCTCAGGCCAGACGCTGTCAAAGTCGCCGTACACATTTTGTGTGGCAAACCAAGGGAAGTCACTGCGGGCATTATGGCACTGTACACACACAGCTCACTGGCTGCCTTTGCGCGTTCAACCGCAGCGCCTAGCTGTCTTTCCCCACAATACTGGCGTGCCGCGTCATTTCACCCCCACCACCCTTCAGACCCATCCATCAAACCTCCAACAACACTCAATATGGTAGTTACCCGCACCGCTGGCTTACACACCCATCCACTGACCCACGCGCCGCAGCATGCCAGTCTACCGCACCAGCGCCAAAGCACCCAAGCACACACCCAGCCCCCTGTGCCCCACCCACATCTCTAATGCTGCCCCCGATGCCACACAGATGGCACCGCCCAGGCCGGCCATGTTGCCCTGGAACACCGAGTAGCCCACAGCCAGGCGGCCCTTGAACACGTAGAACGCGCCGCCCGTGGTGCGGCCGTTGCCGGCGTAGTTGGACACAAAGGTTGAGTTGATGGTGTTGAGGTTGCAGCGCGTGCTGTACACGGCACCGGCACCCAGCACGCCGCCGTTGCGCTCAAAATGGGACTGTGGGGCGCGGGGGGAAGCCGTGCAGGGGAAAGGGACTTGAACTTGTATGATTCACGCTGTGCATGACAGCGCTGCTCGTGCAGATCAGCCAGACATGGAAAGGAGGATAGCTGTGCGCCCATGACCCCGAACCATCGCCAGCAGGTGCGCTTGCTAGGATCAACACGCATGCGCGCACATATGCTACACCGCCTCACCGCATCAATCAGCACTTGGGCAGTGTCGGTGACCCACACCGCAGCACCCATGCCGTCTGCGCGGTTGCGTGTGAAGTTGGAGCGCACGATCGCCACGCTCTGGCAGCTCCTGTTGGTCAGGCACCGGTCAGGAGTGTCAGGAAGCAGTCAGAGACGAGCTATAGACACAAACACAGCACAAGACAGCCACATGGCACTGGACAGCGCTGGTTATTGTTTTACGGGGCAAGCTCAGTGTTCGACCACACACGCGGCCGCTTTCAGCACGGCCGCCACCACCACCATCATAAACAGGGCTCAGCTAAGCTTGCGCACTCACGAGCACACGAATGCCGCGCCGTTGCACAGCTGGCCGCCGGTGCAGCGGTTCTCCAGGAAGGTTGTGCCACTGATGACGGCGCTGTCAACAGAGCGCAGGGATATGGCACCACCTGAGTTGACCAACGACGTGGCGTTCTCAAACCTGCGGGTGCTCAGATCACGAATGCACTACACATGTCGCATGTGCAGCAAAAGAAGCCCTTGCCTATGAGGATCAAAGTCAGGAGCTGGGAACTGATGGGGGAGGGTGAGCACACACACATGGATTTCTTCAGCCAGCACGTTACCAACCGCCCACACTGGCTAGGCACCAGCCAGGCAGCCAGCCACCAGGCAGGCACACACCCAGTGCCGGCTCAAGCCCCACCCCGTCGCACCATGAGTCTGTGATGGTGAGCAGCAGGGTGTTGGCAGATGGTGCGCCGGCTTTCAGCAGCCGCAGTGCACCACCAATTGTACCCACCTGCCAGATGCATGTGCACGGGTGGCACGCTTCAGATGCGAATTTAGCATCTGGCAGCAAACTCACTCTGATGCAGCCCTTGTTTTGCCAGCACTGGTCACACACCCCACTGCTCCCCATGCACACTTATACACTTTGCTGTAAGCACATGCAGCAACTGTTTCCTGACAATCTGTACTGCTCCCCAGTGCCTACCATGCCATTAAAGGTGGTGTTGATGAGGGTAAGGTTGGTGTTAATGGCCCACAGCGTGGCGGATGACCCAGTCGCGACCGTCACGTCCTCCAGCGCAAACTGCAGCGCACAGGGGCATCATAATGCGGCACGGGCGGCAGCAGAACATGGGTTGGGCGGCTGATCAGCCCTGGCATGCACACAGCAGCCCACTTCACACACTCGCAAGCAGCAGCAGCACAGTCGCAGCCCTTGCAGCTGCCTGGGCCCTTACGTGTTCCCTTGCGCCCTGGCCACCACTCACCCCCGTGTTGGTGAAGCTGCTGTCCTGCACCGTCACATCCGCCTGCCCCGCCCACGCAGTGACGGGTGGGAAGTTGAGCACCTCCAGCACCCCGCCATACGCACCTGGAGAGTGCACAGGGGTTCGCAAGTGCAAGGGGGGGTAGGCGGCATGGCCCATGCATCCAACCAGCCCTCAGCCACAGACGGAGGCAAGGACCTCTTGCAGGCCAGCAGCCGCCAGCTGGCCATGTGTGAACCCGCTACTGAGCAGTGCAGCCATGTGAGATGTGTGCCCGCCCCGCCTCACCGTCCGACGCCCAGCAGTCCCTGAAGCTGGTGCCCAGCACTTGCAGGCTCCGCACGCCGCGCGTGGACATGCCTGGGTTGTTCTGTGCCGGTGTGGTGATGCGCGAGAAGGAGCTGCGCTGCACCACCATGTCCAGGGGCACCTGCCCCGAGTGTGCGCGCAGCCCCGCGCCGCCCACCTCATTGTCCCAGGTGCATCCGATGATGGTGAGGTTGTGTGCAAGTGAGGTGGTGGTGTCTTGGGAGTAGAAGAACACAGAGCCCTGCAGGCACAGATGTCGACATGGAGGCCTGTGTGCGTCATGACCTTGCTCCGCGCATGCTTTGGGTCAGCAGTGTTTCCATGCCACGTGGGTGCTGAAACAATTAAACCGAAGACGCAATGTTGCAACTGTGTGCGCCATCTGAACCCCGTGGAACCTCTCCCCGAATGGTTCGTGCCCACAACACACAATTATCTCAATGCCTCTGCCTGGCTGCCCTCCTCGCTCAGCTACGGGTGAGATGACTCGTCATTGAACAATGGGACAGAAGCAGCAACGTACCGCAAGGTAGCCGGCAAAAGGGTTGGGTGTCGGAGGTGTGATCAGGCCGCTCTGCATGTTGTTGCTGTAGAAGCGGCTGTTCTCCAGCACCATGCTGCAGGCCGGGCCCATGCACACAAAGTGCAGGCCGGCCGCCAGGGTGGCGACATTGTGGTGGAAGGAGGTGCCGGAGACGTGCACGGCGCAGCCGTCCTGGCCGTCAGGGCCCGCCACTGGCGCGGGACCACCAGCACACAGCACCGCTGCCGTGGACTGAGCAGCATCGGGGGCACAGGTGGCACGGGTCTGACACACTGTCTGACACACCGCTTGCATGTCAGCATCCCCATCACACCACACTAGACTTGCGCGCACCGTCTGCGTCGTGCCCACGCGCCCCAGAACGCCGTTCTCTGCGAAGGTGCAGTCAATCATGGTCACGCTGCTGCCGGATGTCAGGTTGGCAAACAGGCCGTGCGCTGATGTGGTGCTCATGCCCCCGTCCAGCATGTCCGGCTGTGGCGGTGCGTGGTTCTGAATGAAGCCTGCGAACGTGTACACTCGGCCGTGATGGCAGCCAGCTCTCAAATGCACATGCAGTGTGGCCTGCGGGGCATGTTTGCCATCTTGGGGGTGGGGGGCGGCGGGCGTCTGACAGTCGAGTTATGTGATGACACATCATGCAACCCAGGACCATGCCATGTCCCATGCATGGACTGTAACCCACCAACTCTGGACAGCGCCAGGTTCACCACAGTGCCGTTGGACTGCACGCTGAATGCACCCGTGTCCGCAGAGTTGCCGCTGAACATCAGGTCGGATGCAGACACCGTACTAGGTTTTCCAGGGTTTGTGGCATTTATCTCCACGCGTAGCCCGCTTGCACAAGAGGTAATTGTGAGCGACTGCACCTGCAGGCTGGCTCCCTCTGGCAGCACCACTTCCAACCCAGGTTCATCACTGCATTGCACGATCGTTGCATCCTGACCCGCTCCTACAATGCTCAACGCGGTCCCGGGCGAGGGCGCAAACACCACTCTGCTTGTCATCTGGATCAGCGCTGGTGCCAGGACCACCTGGACGGCATCGCCTCCCTGTGTCCCCACAGTCCTGGCAGCAGCTTGCAGGGCTGTGAAAGAATCCACGTTGATTGTATACAGTGATGACACGTCTAACACCCAGAAAACCAGCAAGAGACCCGCTGCAGCGCCTGCTGAGCGGCCCCGCATGCTGACAAGTTTTTAACAGCACACGCAGTCGCTTAAGCCTCAATATCGACGCATTTGCGCTGGTTTCCGTGACTCCGGATATGCCGGGTACAATGCGGCAGGACTCCTTCAGGTGTTACAGCCAGGAGAGTGGATGCTGGCAGGTTCAGGTCCTCAAATGCTGCAAGAAAACGGTAATACGATCATCCTACAGACCCAGCAGTTGATGCAGGGGTACCTATGAGAAAAGTGCATCAACTGAGACCCTCCAAATGCACTCTATCCTGTACGCCTGAGCATGCAATACACAGCATCTCAAGCAGCACGCTAAACTCCATTACCACCGACTGAGACCAATGAAAGATAGTGAATAATGCAGGCAACAAGAACTGCGCGCTCGCTATTATCTAGCGGATCTGCAGCCGCATCGTGACCAACTGGTGCACATCTAGCATGTAGGCGTCAGTTTGAGAGATGCAAGCTTGGATCCAGCAGGTGCGCGTCCAGGGCCCCACATGCCCACATGCGCAACTCAAACCAGCACCATACACTGCCATGCTCAGTATCTAGCCCCTCCTTTGCAACCCAGCAAGCTTTGGCAACCGTCATGCAGACGATCCAACAGCTGCAGGTGCGCCTCGTCACCATGTGCCCTGGCATATTGGCTCACAGCTCAATCCCACCCACACTTGCGCTGTGCATGGGCTGCGGTGCTGCCACGTCCGCAAACCCCATGCCACGCAGCAGGCCCCCACTGCCCCGCACCACTGCATGCCCACTGCCCGCTGCCAGCAGCCGCCACATGACCAGCGCCAGGGCCAGCAGCACCAGCAGGAACACAGCGCGGCGCGCAGCGTGGTGCCGTGTGTAGCGCGGGGGGTGGGCGGCCAGCTGGCCACGGCGCTCCGGTGTGACGCGGTGATCCCATGCGATATGGCCGTCGTCAATGTCACGCTCCGCCTGTGAGCATCACGTGGATGCAGGGGTGCAGCACGTGATATGGCAGCCAACCAGCACGGTTGTTGTTGTGCGTTGAGACAAGAGGTGCTGCGCCATCAGGGTGCTGCCTTGTATCCTTGCATCAAGGATTGTGAGGCAGACATGAACAGCCACCCAGGCAGCAGCGTAAAGGGGCGGCAGGCTTGTTGCCACGTGCAGGCGGATTCACAGCAGCCCGCCAACTAAGCATTCCTCTCCAGATCACTGACCCTGCAACTGCTGCCCCCAAGAGCGTGCACCACCCACACACCTGCCACACGTTCACGCCGCATTTCATGCCAGAGCCCACGCCGACCTGCATCACGCGGTCGCCACGCCCCACACCACGCAGCGTCTCGATGAACCCCAGCGCGTACCTGCACGGGCAGGGTGTGTGCGCCGGTGCATTTCATGGGGGTGAGCCATGTACAGTACCACATTCGTTACCACAGCTTGCGTTGGCCCTCAGGCCAGTTGTTGGGTGCAGCATCATGCAGGCACAGCCATGGAGCTGCCGGCACAGAGCAGGAACACACAACATGCACATGTCGCCATGTGCACAGCATACTGCTGTCAGAGCCCCACACACGCACCACGTGGTGGATGATGACACGTTGCCGTAGTCGTGCAGCACTGCGCGCGAGGGCTCCAGGTGTGACTCCTGCAGCTTGAGGGAGGCACCCAGCCCATCCAGCACCTTGGACCCACCTGTGGCGCAGCAAGGGAGCAGCACCAGTGGCACGGCATGAATGAGGGCGCCAGGGTTAGCCATTGAGGCGATGGGTCAGCAGCAGTAACTAGTAAGTGTTAGGCAGCCCACATTGGGTGCTGCTGGGGTTGTGTGAATTGCTCTGGGCAGGATCAGGTTGTACACAGCACCAGGCAGAGATACCCGTGCTGAACCAAAAACAATATGTTCTGGTTGGCTGCAGTGCAGCACAAGGAAGCAAGAATATGGACATGCATATGTGCACACACCTGCATGTAGCAGGAAGTGGCGCACGCCCTCTGCAAAGCTGGGGGCAAAAGGCGCAGGTGGCTTCTTGCCGCGGACCTTGGCCATGCGCCGTTGCACCTCAGATGTCAGGTACTGCATACATGTGTACAGCATGCAGGATTCTGAACAGGCTGGCATACGCACCCATGGATTGAAAGCTACTGAACAGTTGACAGCAGCCATTGTGAAACCGCTGCGACTGGCATGCACACTGCTCTGCACAACCACGAGCACCACAAACACAGCGCACGCTGCACTGCACACGCATGACACTGTTGTAACACCTCTTCTACAAGTTTGTACCCCTGCCGCCCTCACCTCCCCAATCTGGCGCCACGTGAGGATGGTGGGTGCAACCGTGCGCAGAGCACCAGTCAGCGCACGCGTGGCTTCATGCACCACGTTCAGGCCCAGGCTCACCCCGTTGTGGCCCTCAGCATCTGGGCCATACCAGATGCACCTGCACGCACACAGGGCCAGGGCAGCATTATGACGACCATCCCAGCTGGATGTATATGCAGCGTGATGGAAGCGCCATGAAACGTTATTATCTGAATATACAAAACGTTCAGTTCGGCAAGCTGTCATGATGAAAAGCCTACCCAAGAACAGAGCAAATCACGGCTGCCAATTCCACACAAGATGATACGTGACACACCTGTGCAGGCAACAATGCAGCAGTACAGAGTCTACAGACACTACAGGAACAGAGAGAGGGGCGTGCTGCCGCCACCCACTTGTACGCGTCGTCCACCTTGCCCGTGTGCACACGGATGGAGCGGACCAAGCGGTACTTGGCACGCCCCGCCCATGAGTTCTTGTTGCTCATCAGCACCGCAGATGCACCCATCCTGGAAATGCAGGGCACACACGTCCACTGTTGTGAGCAACACGGCGTTTTCAGAATGGTCAATGTGTGCTGGGTGCGGCATGGAAGGTACAAGGCCTACACGTCTGAGCTGTGCTGGTGGCCACACAAGCCGTGTGGGTGGACACACCTGAACAACACGTTTGTCACAAGCCGGCTCTTGTCGCGGCCGCGGTAATAAGCTGGGGTGGTGGTCTCGGTGCATGCAAACACGGCGTTCATGTTGGGGTGTGCCTGCGTGTGGCCGAAAGCACAGCCAGACATGAGACTGTGGGTCACACCTCATACACAGGATGCACTGGCAGGCACCGGCGACACAGTGCCTACTGCTCATGATCAGGGCATGTTTGCAACGAACACACCCACCTTCAGCAGGTCGCGCACCAGGTTGATGGCCACCACACCTGGGAATGAGTAAGAGGACAATCTTGAGTCAGTGTCAGTACATTTTTGTGCGCCACTGTCTGTGCATATGCACATGCGACACCTGTCTTACCCCCTGCATCACGAAACAAGGCCGCAATCAAGTACAGGTGCATCGAGGCCTTCAAATGATCAGGATATGTGTACCACCACCCCTACCGTTGCTGCAGCCCATGCCACCCAGAGAGTAGGACAGGATGTCGGTGCGCATCTTGAAATGGTTGATGACCAGGCTGGCCCTGCATGCACACACGGCGCAGGTGCCACATTCATGACATTGTTCGCAACCATCGCCTAATATGGGCCAGGGCCCTGCTGCTTGCAGGCGGATCTGTGGTATGAGAATCATCAGCTGAGCTCCAAGCAGGTCAACGCTGCTGCTGCACAAGCCTCCAAAGCCACAAGCACCCTATAAGACCATCACGCCGTCTCACATGGAGGGTGTGGGGCAGAAGATGGAGCAGGTGGTGACCAGGATGTCGATGTCAGTGGCCTTGAGCCCAGTCTTGTCCAGCAGCCCAGCGATGGCCCCACACAGCGCCTCACGGCACTCGTCAGCTGCTGCATTCAGGTCTGCAGGGGCCAGCAGCAGGTGCACACTGGTGGTCATGGGCGAGTCGCAGGCAAACAATGCATCATGCAGGTACACTTGTGTTCAATCATATCAACACTGGTCCAGCATCAATACCGAGGGCACATGTCAATGCCAATGGCCGTGGTACGCACCCGTGCGGGGGTTGAGGCCGCAGGCGTTGGGGTGGATGGATGGGGGCAGGAACTGCAGGTGCAGCACACAAAACAGGTGCTTTGTACGTGCTGCAGCTCCGCACTGATAACAATTCAAAGACGCTTAATTCAAGGCATGCTTACCCCCAAACCCGCCTGCAGTACAAAGGGAATTGAGTACCAGGCAACGCAGGTTTGCAACTCACCGTGCCGTCATCGCTGAGACCCGCCTTCTTGAACACCCTGCGGTACCAAGGTAAGCATTGGTTGGAACCAATAGGCAGTGCAAGGAGTTTGCCTTGCATGATACACATGCAGGGCGCTGCAGCAAATGCTCACGTCCCTGGTGCCTGTGCCCAGCTTCGCCCACCTACACCCAACGCATGCCCTGCACCGCTCCTGTGCACCCTAGCAGCGCCACACCTGTACTGGAATGTGACCACATCCATGGCATCACGCTCTGCTGCCTCACGGTCTGCGGTGTCCTTGCCCTCCATGAACGGCTGCAAAGAGTGCAAGCGGCACATGGGACACATCACACATGCCGATGGCAGTGCAGTCAGGGTGACATGGAGCCATAAATCAGCTGTGCTGCTGGGAGCAATCAAGCCACAGCAGGTCGTCCTTCCCTTGCATATATCGATAAATGGGGCTTGAGGGTCAGGACATGTATTGGAGAGCACAGCAGTGCAGGGAAGTCTTGCGTTGCGCAATGCGCCTGCTGGTGCTAGGCAAAGGCTACCACTTGCACGCACCAGGTCGAGCATGGAGCTCGTCCAGACCTTGTCAATATCCTGTTGTGGGGATGGCAGCGATCATGTCATTCAAGGCAGGATCGCAAGTGCAGCCTAATGAACAGGGTTACACCATGCACCAAGTCAGGTGCAGTAATCCCGGCCCCCGGGCCAATGCACGTGCCCTGCTGCAGGGCACCCGTGCTCGTTCTACTTTCCCAGATTCAGTACATCCTTCAGGGTGAACACACGTGCTGCTGCTGGATGGCTTGATGGATGGTGCCTGCACCCTGCGGGCCCTGCTGGGGGCACTCTCTCCTCACCTGCAGACGAACTCGGTACTCCTCAGGAGGCCTGAAGGACTCGTGGTCAACCAGGTAGATAGGCATGGCTGCTTGGCTGGTCTGGGAGGAACGGCAGGTGTGGTTGACAGGTGGGGTGCTGGGTCGGTGCGAGGGTTCGTTCGAGTTTCTTGGTTTAAAGCAAAAGCTTCCGGCACTGCCTGGTCTGTGCGCAGCTCGCCTTAAGAGGCTGTTCGGAGATTAAGCGTGTGAGGTTGACTCCGGTGTCACCTCACAGGTACAGTGCTAATGACTGACGCCAGTAATCTACCGTTTGTTTGAATTTACTTTTCCTATCAGCAGCTTGGATGCAGGTAGCTGACGTTGATGGCTCGCAAACCATGGTACGATCGTGTGGTGGCTTCATGTGCCAAAGGGCCCGTCAAGCCGTGACAGATGTTACGCCAGTTTGTATGTCGTGCAAAGCACGACAAATTGCCCAGAACAGAGCATGTGTCCAAGGTGAAGGACATGTGCCGTGATGATGGACTGGGCTGCGCCCTTCATCTGTTGAGCTGAGCCTACAACTGGAGCCTGAATTCATTGGCCTGCACATGACCAGGTACAGACTAGAGTATTGAGCAGAGGCAATCGATGGGCAGTCCACGCAGTTCTGGTGCCAGTGTATGTGCAGCGTGTTCAGGTTCGCTTGCTTAGCACACCTGCTGCTTTCTTGCAGTTATCACGGGTATTGTCAGGCACTGCAGGATGATTTGCACCCAACTTATTAGAAGTACTACCTTCATTTGTTGAGTTGATGCGTGCTTGCCATTACCCATTACACTGGCATAGTTGTTTAGTATACAAGTCGAGGGCTCAAGAGGTTCACATCCGTTCCTTGCCCTGCAGTCATGGTCCAAAGGTGACACTGCACAAACTCGAGGAAAAGACAGCAACCAGTATTTGTATGGCCAGGCAGTGCAGCCCTGGTGACAACAGCATGCGCCTGCCGCATTTAGCCACACAATTCACGAGACGCTCACACACTGCAATTGATCGCGCACGCTCATGCTCAGCACGCTGCATGTAAGCTGAACGCTCACCACGGCACTCTCACAAGTACACTCGGAATACATCAGCAAACAAAGAAGGCATGGAATAAAATAAGGCAGGCACGTAGGAGCACAGTGCTGCACGTTGACCGCACTGTGTTGTCATATAAAATAGCATCACCACGCAAGGTGGGCAAAACCAAAAGCATGCTATGTGTACAAGGATGCCGCTGGCAGGCTTGGCGTCAACCATGCCAGCTTCCAAATGCAATATCACCGCTCACCATCTACCTCCTCATATCGTGTTCCTGCCACCATCATGTGAAAGCCAACAACTTGCAACCAGACCTGGAGACAAGTCCTGTGTGTGTGCGCTCAAATGCCTCCAGCAGCACTGAATCGTAGCAGCAAGATATGCACGAACTATGTGCTCTCCCTGCTGATATGTGACCCATATGACATGGGCCGCTACGCTCACGGATTGCATCTCATACCCGGCTGCCATGCAATGCACCTGAATTCAACACCCATGGCATAGCACACTCGTGCCGTGGCTGCGCTGGACGTCACCAGCCACATGCACGCAGCGCACGAGCAACGCAAGACCTGGCACGGACATACACCTCTCACACCGCGGTTGGGGTGCCAGTCCTGGCCTCATGGCTCGCACACTGCACGTCCTCAAAGCTCTTCACATGCAGGGTGATGATCATGCAATGATGTGCATGATGAATCAGACACTAGCGCCTCAGTGCTCATCTCGTGCCCTTTCCCTCATGCCAGCCACACTTCCTCACGTATGGAAGGTTGCGTTCTGGCTGTTGCCACAAAGCCAGCCAGACATGTGTATACTGAAGCTGGGCCCCTGCCCTCATGCGCAATCAAATCAAAATCACGGAGCTGTGGAAACAAACCGCTATGCGATGCAACACGAACCAGGGCTCCTGCTTGTCATGCGATGCTGATCCTCACCACATCCATGCAACTGTTGCTGGAAACATCTCCTGATGGATGCACACAAGCCAAGTTCAGTCTGCGCGTACTGCAATGCTGACAGGCACCAGTGCACGCTCAGGAGGAACCAGGTAGTAGTCGCGCCCGCTGGCTTCACGCGCGGCAGCTGCAGCCTCATTCCACCGCACGGTGCGCTTGCGCTTCCCAACCTGCAGGAGGCAGCACGCAGTAGGTGTGCGTTGGGCGGAAGTGTCCACTGCTGCAGCTGACCCACAAGCATGAGTTGCACGTCACATGAACAACATGGTTGTGCTCCAGTCAAGCAAAGGACCCCTCTCAGCGGTTACGCATGGCAAGCAGCCAATCCGCACCAGCACAATCAACAACCAACTGCCAACCAGCGCAACCAGCAGCCCATGAAGCAAGACAGAGCTGATTCACCTTGATAAGGTCGTCCGGCACGCCCTGCACTGTTGCATTCATCTGCGCCACCCAGTCGTCCATCGCCTGACTGAGCCGAGCAAACAGGCCATTGCCCATCGTCTTCTTGCGCAGAGCATTGGTGGCAGCCCTGCAGGGAGACAACAGCGTGACAGCTGCAGCATCAGCTTGCCGAAGGGGAGGCAGCTGCGCACCAGCTCAACTCCACAGCCCAACGTCCTGCACACATAGCAGCCTAGCCTGCAACGGGTGCTAGGTACCCACACCAGACCACACTCACTTGCGCGCCTCGTACTGCGCCTTGCTGTATGTCTTGCGCGACGCCAGTGCCTGTGCCTCGGCACGCCGCCTGCGCTCCTTGGCGTACTGCTCCGTGGCCGCCCACACGTCCGCGGTCGCGCCCTGCAGGTGCGGACATGGCGTCCAGCCACAGTGGAGAGCAGGTGTGTGGTGCAGGGAACAGGCAAAGGGTTCTGCACCTTGGCTCTCGTACATCCCGCGACCACATGTCGAGCATGTGGTTGGATAAGGGAGCATCGACCCAGGGCACTGCTACCCACACAGAGCAGCAGCATACACTGACGTATGATTTCATGCGCTGGCACAGCAACATGAGTTGTCAGGGTCCATTTAGGCCCTGCGTATGCCTCACCTGGCCCGCCATCATGACGCCCACGTTGACACGCTGCGTCATGCGCCGCTGCATCACGTACTCAAGCATTGGCAGCTGCTGCTTGTCCACCCAGTGGATGCATGACACAGGGCACGAATCAATCGCGCCCTGCAGGTGGTCCTCGTCATCCAACCTGAGGAGGGCAAGATGCAGTGTAACAGACCACGAATGACATTGTGTGTGATGTTGAACCGAACAATCAGCTGCTGCGTTTGCACTCTGTGCACGCTGGACACTGTGGCATCGACCAACTGCATTCACCAGGACTGCAAAACAGGGGGTAGCATGCCCGCTGCTCAGCAACTTACCACTGCGCAAACACGCGAGAGCGACCATGCTCGGGCTCAATGCGAAACGTGGCCGGTGCGTGCCACACGCACTGCTTGCAGCCAATGCATGAGAACTCATCTGCAAGCCGGGCGCATACACCAGGGCTCAGGTTGGTTGCTCAGTAGGCGTTCCTCGTCCCGCTGCCATCACACTTATGTTAGGTGATTGTCACAGCATCTGAGGCCCAGCTCATCCAGCTTGTGCCTGTGTTGCTGCATCAAGGGCCGTGCTGATACTCACCCACAAACACGCCACGGCTCTCATTGGGGTCCTTGCACTTGGCCATGTTGGGCTGCACTGTGGGCATCCACTTGCTCAGCGGCTGGCCTGCATCAGCACACTCGTTCGCGACCAGAGTCAGTGAACAGACCAGCTGTGAAATGCACGGCCCTGCGCACTGGCCTGCATGGTGCTCTGCCGCTGGCGGCGCTGGCCTAATGCCGGCCTCTGCCATCAAACTCATCAAGCGCAAGCGAGCAACGTATGCACACATACATAATGTGCGGTGCATGACCACATGCCGCGGCTCACTGCACCTGTGTAATCATCCTCATCATCCTTCAGGGCCTGCTCAAGCCTTTGGTTGTACACCTGGCATAGCGGGTGCGTGCATGCAGAAGCAACCCTTTCAGTGCCACGCTCGGGGGGAGGCCACGCGGGCAGCTGAGCAGCGCACTCCTCCTGGCACACGCACAGTGCGATGCGACATCGGCCCTCTGCCCCTGCTACCGCTACCATGCCGCACCTCACGTGAGCCTGGGTCGCTCAGAACTGTGTATGCCTCGTTGAGCAAGATGCAGATGTCATGGCCCTCATCCCCCAGGAAGTCAGGATGGCAGGACTTGGCCAGTGTGCGGTAAGCTTTCTTCACCTGTGCCAGTGGCATGCGCAGGTGTGCATCATGTGACATTCGTGTCAGTTTCTGCGTTGTGTGCAGTCTGAGCACCCCTCATGCCCCAATGCACAGTGCATACCGTACCTGAATGCATGGAGTGCTGCTACCCCGGATGGTGCACCCACCTCTTCATGCGTTGCATCGTCATCCACCCCAAGCAAGGCATAGTAGTCGATGAGACCGTTGCTCAGCATGTACTTCTCCCCGATGTCCATGTCAACGCTGGACATGGATGCATATGCCACACGCCTGCTCACGTCACGTGCTGAGCTGCAGCGTGCTGCATACTCCACAGCTCGGCCTGCGCAGAGGCATGGGCCAAGACACATTGGACAACAGTGCACGAAACAAGAGCAGCTGTGCCCAGCTGTTTGTGCACGGGGCCTGCCTGCTACTGCAATCGTAATCTGTGTGAAATCAAGCCCCTTTTCTGGGCAAGGGTTTGATCCCATCGGCGGACATGCCGTTGTGACGCAGGCCACAAGCCTGACACGCCGCGTTGCAGCCTGGGCGCGTGCCTGGGCCGTGTGCTGGAGTCGACCCCACCCGGCAAGCGATCACTAGGCCGCCCCCAAAGGCGCCGTGCCCATAGTTTTCAGCAGCATTCAGCCAACGATATCCGCGAACACATATGCCATTTAGAACTGCCCTCAACACCCTCCAATGCAATATCTTGCAGAATCCAGGTAAGCAAGCACCTGATGTAGAAGGTGACATGCCAATCAGGTGCCTGGGGCGCATGTTGGGGCATAGGGGCCGGGCACTCCTTGCTGACGCAAAAGGAGTCTGGCCCATTGCAGATACCCTCATTTGTATTAACTTGAACGAAGACGTGCGACGTCCTACCTCCTCAAGTGACTCAGCATTTGATTTTTAACTCTATCCCTGATCAATGACTCCCAGTGATGTCGCTTGCTGACTCTTTGAAAAGCACAGTTTGATTCAGTGATCAGCTATGGCCACAAATGGAATACCCGACCAACAGGTTGCCCTGCAACTGGTTGATCAGCTGGATCAAGCAGTTGCACGCATGCTGCCACCAACAAGTACCAGTGGCCAGGGCAGCCAGGATGCATCGCCGAGCTTAGAGGGTGCCAAAAGTGAGTGCATCCGCACACGTAAAACATGCACATGGCTTTCATGGCCTTCACGCATGCCTTCACGCATGCCCTGCCTGGATGACATCTGCAGGGGCTGCGCGGGACTTTGCCAAGACAGCGCGGCAAATAGAACTGCTGCTGCTGTCGATGCGTGTGCGGCAACCAGGCACACGAGAAGAACAACTAGAGGAGGTGGGCTCATTGGGGTGACCGTGGGGGCTGCAGACCATGCTACCCTGTTGCATTCAGATGGGGTTCAGGGTCCTGCATGTTATGTGCAAGGGTGCAAGCCCTTCATGTTCCTGTCACTTGCACTGTACCACACTGTATGCTGGAATGCCTGCTGTTTGGTGCGTGTCCACAGGAAATCAGGCAGCTAGAATTGGAGCTGGGCCGCAAGGTGGGCCAGGGTTGGTTGACAACTTGACATGCCAGATCATGTTGATGGTTCTGCCGCAGCAAACAAACATGTGCGCTAGTGCATATGTGGCTTGCTCACCGCGTACATGCAACATCAGTGGAAACTAAATCCTAAATCCTGAATGTGCGGCACAGGACGAGCTGATGCGGAAATGCCAGGTCAAGATAATGGAGTGGCAGCAGACATGTCGGGAGTTAGAGGCACAACACTCCAAGAACCTATACAGCTTGTAGCCGCAGGCAGAGCAACAAGCACACAGTAGTCATCCCTGGCATTTGATTACATTCATCCCACATGCCCACGGGCACATGGCCAGTACAACTTTCACATCAGCCATTCTTTGGTAACTGTCAAAAAGTAGATGGTCTGGACATACTCATGGGACAAACTGAAATGTTGGGAGCAGTTCTGATGCATCTGCGGTGGCAGGCATGTAAGCATACAAGACTAAGCAGAAGAGGTGACGCACAGCACCATCACAACTCAATGGCCGCTAAAATACGTCTGGCCAGCTCATCCACAGGCAGCGCAATGGACATGATGGCGCACTGCAGTTGAACTGGCGGCACAGCTGGGCCTGCATTGCCAGCGCCATGTGGCTGGCCGCCGCCTGCAGCTGCAGCTGGTGCCGGGACACCCTGGATGGTAGCTACGGCCACGTCTGCCTTGCCCACCCCCCCTGGCCCATTCATGATGACTTTGCTGCGGCTGCTGCTGTTACCTGGCCCACCAGTCTGCTTGTGAGGGCCCGGGGGCCGCCCTCCGAACAACCGCCCCAGCACCGCCGCCACATGGGACTGTGCAGCTGGCTTAGGTAGGGATGCGAGGTAGCTGAGCACTGCCTCCTTCTGGACATACCCAGAGAACAGCTGCACCTGTTGCTTGGCGCGTGACTGCTGAGGCTCTGCAGCTGGTGCTGTGTGGGCCAGGTGCTGCAGTGTTGGCCCGCACAAGGCGTGTAGCAGCACGCAGTAGCAATCATCGGGTGCTGTCAGCATCATATCCTGGAATGTGGCCCCATCATCAAAGCTGTCGACCGCGAAGTGGATGTTGGGGTAGGCAGGCTCAGGGGGGCCATGTGCCTTACTGGTGTCCAGGTTCACGGACACATGGCTGCATTATAAGCATTCAAACAACAACTCCTCGGCGCAGGTGGAAAGCAGGCAATTCATAACCAGTGTCTGCTCAACAAGGCACAGCAAACGTCCCAGCATGATCTCGTGTCTACCATGGGATGCCTGCGGCTGGGCCGCCTGGCCAGCTCTGTGCAATGCGAAGGGCGCACCATCTGCGCCACTCACCTGGGGCTCGGATAAACGCGCCGCGTCACGCACACCGCGCCACATGTGTCCATCAAGCCCTCTGCCACCTGAGGCAGCGCGTCTTGGCTGCAGCACAACCATGGCACTTGTGGTGTGCAGTGGCCCAGATGCCGTGATATGGCTGGCATGGTGGCAGCTGCTCACAGCGCACCGACAACGGGCTGTCAGGTTGTGCAACTGCTTGCCCGTCTTAACTTGCACACCTGCATGCAATGACCGTTAGCTCGTACGCTGAGTGAAGCACAACGTTGAGCGCGACACTGTGTGGCCAGTCCACCTCATTGAAGTGGGAGCCTGTGATAGCCAGCTCCGGAGGTAGACTGCACACATGGAGGGTGGATGACCATGGTGAGCCCACTAAATTGAAGCTGAATTGAACATGGATGCATGCTCAGTGCAAGCCCGATTCATATGCATGCTTTAGATTCGCATACTCGAGGCAGTCGGCAGCAAGCTCAGGCCTTGCTTCGTGCTCACCCGCTGGTCTTGCGCCGCACAGTGAAGGGTGCACCATGCGCCACTGCTGCCCATGTGCTGTACACGAAGAACAGCAAGTCGTCTGCCTCGGAGCCATGCAGGGAGGGCCCTGTGCCAGGCTCTGGGCAGAACTGCGTGCCGGGTGCAGCATGGGGCGTACATGGATCTGCATACTGCTAAAGATAATAGGCATCCGAGTGGGTTCCTGCACTTTCCAAGAACAGCATCTCCTCTACATCCATGGAAACCTCACCAGGAACACAAAGGCTTCATGCCATTGCGCAGATGTCCAACTGGTGTCCTGCCTTGATGTGGAGGTCAGCGCCAAGTACTGCTGCTGGACGCCACGCAGAACAGCCTCCATACTCACTTGAACGACAACATAATGCAGGAACCCTAGCCAAGGAACCCAACACGAGCCCGTCAACACTTGCCGCAACTATACTCATACCGCATGGTTTTTATTATGATCTGTAAGAGGACAAGCTCCATAGGTCCCCAAGATTCAGTGTACCTTTCCAGTACAGGTCTCTTTCTGAACCATAGCCAGAGAGCAGTAGTCAAGGATGCTTGCACAAAATCGTTGCCCGGGAGTATTATATCTTGAAGTCCATCACCAGCGGAGAATTGAATTGGTCAATGACGTGAATACTGCGTGACAAAGGATAATGAATCATGAAAAGGATAACTGGATTATGCAGGATGGTGTAGCTGTCGCGGACAGCTTGACCTAGCGCAAATGGCAGACGCAGCACAAGCTCCTGAAAGAACGTCACGTCTTGAGGTGTGCTGTCGCATCTACTGGTCCAGCAGCTCACCATCAAATTCGCATGGCATGGGGTTCTCAGGTTGCATCCATGCGCACAGGAGTTGGAGAGAAAGCTCAGGCTGCTGGAGGACAAATATGTGACACCCACAGATGCAGCTGCTTCTATAAACCCAGTGCCTAGTGCAGCTGCCAGCCATGCAGCCAGCACTACACCAGGCCCGCCGCATGAGGCAGCCAGTGCGCCAGATCTGCAGCGTCAGATGGTGGAGCGTGGAGGGAGCAACCTGCCTGTAGCCAACATTGCTCTCAGTGCGTACGCAAACCCAGCTGCTGCGGGCCTCCTGCCAGCGACACCGGGATTTGCGTACATCGCTAAGATGGCGCTGTACGACCCCAACAGACCCATGCTGACAGTGACACCTGCTGCAGCTTCAGCGGCTCGCTTGCATGACAGCCAGGCACACGCCATGCGCGCGCCTGGCGCACCAGCCAGCACTTGGGAGGCGCAGCGTGCACGTGCTCTGTTGACCATGGAGCAGCAAATGAAAGAGCTTGAGGCGAAGCAGAGTGCGCGTGCACACCAGGCCGCAAGTGGGATGCTTGCCTGCGACACTGCTGCAGAGGGCAAGGAAAACGCTGCCCCAGACCCCAGCACCTCAGCTGCCGCAGGTGGCACTGCTGCCCCTGGGTGGCCGGTATGCGCACAGCCAGTGAAGTACTACCCACCACTTGGTCCATCCATCATGGACACAAACAAAATGCCCGGCAACTCGCCCACCCTGCCCACCCTTCCTCCCGCCACGCCACCAGGCACTGGGGTGACAGGCGCCGTGCGACCAGGCGGCCCTGGTTCAAGTGCGCTGGGTGCAGGGCCTGCAGCTGACCCCAAGACAGCTGGGGCGTGGGAGCGCAGCAAGTCAGCAGCACTGCTGGCACTACAACGAGAGCGGGACGCGCTGGCTTCACAGCTGGAGCAGTACGCAAGGCTGGACCAGCTGCACGCGCGCAAGCTGCAGGAGGTGCATGCCAAGCACGCTGAGGCGCTGAGGGACGCGCAGGTACAGTGTGTTGGTGGCACGCTCATATGAACTGCAGCAGATGGGATATGTCCAGCGCTGCATGATAGTCCCTGTTGCACAGGTATGCTTGTGCAAACACGTGGGTCAGGTGCAGCTCACACTAACCTGTGCTGCACAACGATTGACGTGAAATCAGGGCAAGGCTGGCAGGAAGTTGGAGGTGCTGTATGAGTCTTCTGCAAAAGCATTCAACAAGCTGCGAGGCATGCGTGCTGCAGCGCGCATGGTTGCTGCCTGGAGGGCGCTTGCACAGCGCACACGGCGTGTCATCTGGGCACAGCACGTGTGGGGCCTCCGGTTGCTGCATGCATGTTTCAGTGGCTGGCACCTGGCGGTTCTGGAGGCAAAGTAAGTGGTGCCTTGAGGTGCTGTGTGCACCTGGGTTGCGCCAGCACACATGCCACGCCAGCACCTTTGCATAACACAAGTTAACAATGACAAATGCTCATCACCCGTGCATGGCAGCTGCAAACGAATGTCTATTCTTGTGGCAAACCTGCCATGGACGTCATGCGTCACAATGCATGCATGTGCAGGCGCAGACTGCTCCCAGAGAACCTGCACGCAGTGAAGGCGGACGTCTTCTTGGCATGGCACATTCAGGCACTGGCGAGTGCGCGTTTGAAGCGGCTGGGCCGCAAGGCAGCGCTCACCCACCTTCGCCACATCACACTTGGCTGGCAGGGGTGGGCAGCACAGCATGCAGTGAAGCAGGCACGTTATCGGCACGCAGCACGGCTGCACGCCATCCGTGTTCAGCGTGGGGTACTGGCCGCACTGCAGGAAAACGCCAGCATGTCACACACAGCTGCCAAAGTACTTGTGCAGCGCTTCTCGCGGCTGCGCGTGCGGCTTGCGTTCCATGCATGGCGCCGCACAGCACACCTGGCAGCCAGGGTGGCAGCTGTGGTGGCGCGGGGCAAGGCACTGCGCGCGTTGCGGGCATGGGCAGCCCACACCTCGCATGCAATCTGGCAGCGCCACAGGGTGTCCGCACTGCAAGCAAAGCAGGTGCAGAGGCACCTCAGGGGCATGCTGCACGGCTGGCGGGTGGCTGCCACACAGCGACGGCACATGCGGGAAGCGGAGCAGCAGGTCAGCGCCATGGTACGGCTGCGTGCACTGGGCCGCGCATTCCACCAGCTGTCCACATCCGTGCGAGTGGAGCGGTTTGAGCGCGAGGTGCACGTGCGCCAGCGCGCGCACGTGCTGCGCGCATGGAAGGACGTGGCACAGCGGCGTGCCCGTGCGCGGCGCGTGGCAACGGCCGCGATCTTGAAGCGCGACCTGCGGCTGGCAGAGCGCGCCCTGCACGCATGGCGGCTGCTGGGCGCGTGGCGCCGCGTGCGCCTGCACAACGATGACATGGCGCGCATGCAGCTGTATGTGGCGTCACTGCAGGGGGAGGCAGATGAGGCGCGTGCAGAGCAGTATGCCGCACTCGGCAGGGCGGCCGCACTGGCGGAGCAGGCAGCTGCTCTGCGGGCAGAGGTCACACGCGGCTTTGTGTTGGGCGCAGACGGTGGACTGCTAGACAGATCTCTGCGCTGGCGTGCGCTTCCCCCCGACCCAGATGCACCCCCTGTGCCTGCACGCGCTCGCCACTCGACCCTGTTCTTGCCCGGCATACGGCTCGCCCGTTTCCCCCGTGGCACACCAGCTGCTGCAGCAGCCACCATCCCAGCTGCAGCCACGGCTGCAGGGGCCGGCAGCTGGCACACAGGGGGTACACAGACAGCGCGAGGCGCATACGCAGCCGGTGAGACACTGCTGCCAGCTACTGCTGCAACCGCGACCCAGCTGCTGCCGGGTGAGGGGCCGGTGGTCCCGGAGCTGAGCTGCACCTTGCTGGTGTTTGGGGGTGTGGCAGGTGATGTGTGGTTGAGGGACGTGCAGGTGCTGAGCATCCGGCAGACAGAGGGCATGGATGCTGCAGTGAGCTGGGCCCCGCTCAGGCTGGACACCTCGCGCCTGCCTCTTGCACAGCTGGGTGCGCGGCGCGACCATGCGGCTTGTGCCGCGGGGCCATCCTCCTTTGTCGTCATTGGCGGCTTTGATGGGCAGGCAGAGACCATGGACGTGCTGTTGTTCAAGGTGCGCGCATGCATGTGGATGGCAGCGCTAGGCACGGGTGTGTAAGGTGTTGTTGACCTGTGGAATGACCTGTGCATGTGACAGATTGTTTGACCAGTGTGCTGACTGGTGTAGAGCTGTGGAAGTTTGCACATGTTGTGCCGCACCCACATACGGCAGGGAGCCTGCATCCAGCATCAGCCCTGTCTAAATAGGGCGCACATACACTGCGCCCCTACTGCCTGGACCACCTACCACCACCACCGCCACCATCGTAAACAGCTGTCTAAAGCAGTGCGGAATCTAACACCCACACACAGGTCGCAGTGCTGGATGCAGCTGACCCCGCGGCTGACCCCGCGGTATCACTGTCCGCCACCGTGTCTCTAGTGCAGCCCGCCACCCGCACCACTCCCACCGGCCGTGCGCACCACACGGCGGCGTATCATGAGGCCGGCCGCGCGCTGCTGGTGTTTGGCGGCTACGCGAGCGGTGGGGGCGGCGGCTACCTGAACGAGCTGTGGGTGCTGAACATGGACTCATTGGAGTGGTGGCAGCCAGATGTGGCAGGTGAGCGGTGGCAGTAGGCACAGGTGCGGCGGCACAGTCAGGACCTTGGCCACTGACTGTTGCGGTGGCTGTGGGGCTGTCTCAAACACAACTTGTTCCAAGTCCGTGAGTCCGGCTGTGTGCGGCGCTGTATGTGTGCTGCATGAGCGCAGGCAACCTGCCGCCTCGGCGCCGTGGCCATGTGTCGGCTGTGATCGGCAACACACTGTACGTGCACGGCGGCTTTGATGGCGAGCGGCACCTAGATGACGTGTGGGTGTGTGACCTGACCACGTGGCACTGGTCACCCCTGGCCACACAGGTGTGTGGTGCCTGTGGCCCATGTGCATGTTTGTGGATACGTACCAGCACGCGGGTGAATTGCTGTGCCTGCAAATGCTAGGTGGTACGGGGAGGAGTCTGGTTGCACAGCTATGTGGTGAACAATGTTTTGATTGTCCAGTAAAGCTGTTGTTCATGGTGCGGACTGCGCGGCGCAGGGAGCGGTGCCAGGTGCACGGCGGGGGCATGCAGCAGACGTGGTGGGCGGCCGCTACCTGCTCATACACGGTGGCTTTGATGGGGCACGGCACCTGGGTGATGCCCATGTGCTGGACACAGCCACCGGCACATGGGGAGTGCTGTCCGTGGTGGCGGGCCCAGAGGACGCCCCCGCCCCGCGTGCACTGCACAGCCTGACGGTGGCGGGGCCGTCATGCGTGGTGGTGGGCGGCGTGGGGCCACTGGGTGCTATGACAGGTGTGCACCTGCTGGAGTCTCCAGCCATGGCCGCAGGCCTCGCGCAGCAGCAGAAGCTGTTGGCCACACTGGCCCAGCTCGCAGCTGTCACTGCGCGCTGTGCTGAGCTGCAGCAGGCGCTGGGTCTGGCGGAGCTGCGGGGGGAGAGCCTGGGCGGGCAACTGCAGGTGGTGGAGGCGCGCTGCACTGAGCTGGCGCAGCAGCACAACATGGTGCTGCATGACATGGAGGTGCTGCGGGCCGCAGTGAAAGAGGCAGCACGTGCGCGGAGTGCAGCAGAGGAGGCAGCAGAGGCAGCCAAGCTTGTAGCGGCTTCGGCGGAGCGGCGGTTGGCACGTGCGAGGGCTGGTGGCCGGGAGGTTGCAGCAGCTGCGTCTGAGCTGCATGAGCAGCTGGAGGATGCACGTGAGTGGGTGGCTCTTGGCTGCATATGGTGCTTGGTTCAATCACATGCCGCACATTGGCAGTAACCTCCACCTATTCACATCGCAGACATGATAAATGTCATATCATATCAATTCACGTGCACCAACAACTGTTGTCGTCGACGCGCTACATTTGCTGCATATTTCCGCAGGCAAGGCCAACATGGCCCTCACAGAGCGGCTGACTGCGGCTGAGGCTGACGCTGCAGCATCTCGAACAGCAGTGGCGCAAATGTCAGGGGAGGTCAGTGTGCTGCAGACACAGCTGGCCACTGCAAACAATGAGGTCACCATGCTGCGTGCGCTGATGGGCAGCATGCAAAAGCATGTGCTGGTGGCCGCAGCCACGGGGGTCCCCAGTGCACCAGCAGCTGGGAGGGATGCCGCAGACCTTGCAACCACGTCCCAGACACATGCTGCCCTAGCAGAAGCTGAGGCACGTGAGAGGTTGCTGGCCAAGGAGGTGGCTGCGCTGCGTGCTGAGCTAGCTGCCAGGCCGCCACGTGGCCCATCCTCAAATGATGCAGCTGGTCCACCCTCTCCACCACCCAAGGTGGCCGGGTCAGGGCCGGGCAGTGCCGCAGCCACCCCCAGTGCCGCGCCTGCACCATCCACAACAGCCACAGTGCAGCTGGGCCCCTTGCTGGGAGGCGGCCTGGGCTCTGACACGCAGCGCCAAGCCAGCACACTGCACACCGGCGCACTGTCGGGGGTGCAGGCACACCTGCAGGAGCTGGCCGAGGCCACAGCACGTGCACTGACTGCAGAGCACCGGCTGCACCTGCTCGAGAAGGATTACGCAGCAGCCAAGGTGGGGGGATGGAGGCGGACCTGTGCTGTGCTTGTACTGAGCCGGTGATGAGGCGTGCATGGTGGTGTCCCTCCATATGGTAGGCAGTGCGGATGGGTGCGTCTGTCGGTGTTCTTGCCCGCGATGATCAGCAGTGGTGCAGCACATGACTGACGCAGCGCACTCGTGCTACTGCTCCACAGGGGGAGGTGGCTGCTGTGGCGCGGGAGGTGGAGCGGGAGCGGGGTGCAGCACGCGCGGCACGTGAGACGGCTGAGCAGGCAGTGGCCGCGCTGCGGGCTGCTGAGCTGGCACACACGCAGCAGGTGGAGCGGCTGGAGGCACAGCTGCGGGCAGCCATGGTACAGAGGTGGCAGGCAGAGGTGGCGGACCCTGCGTCGGCTGCTGCAGCCGCTGCCGCCCGCGCACCGTGGAGTGCACAGAACTGGCCGCCCCCGCCAGGCGTGGCAGAGGCAGGGCTGCAGCAGCTGGGGGCATCCTTCGCCACCACGGCGTCACTCACACCCTCGGACCGTGTGCGCATGCTGGGGCTGGGCAACACGGCAGGGCCTGCGAGTGGAGCACCAGCTGCGCCTGCGGTTGCATGGCCGCCGCTACATCCCACCCTAGCAGCTGCTCAGCAACCCCCACAGCAACACACCCAGCAGCAGCAGCAGCAGCAGGCTCAGTACCCAACACACCAGGCACCGCAGCAGTACAACCTGCAGCACTGGCAGGGAGGGCCACAGGGGTCTCCAACAGGCGGCCCAACTGCTGCACCGGTGCGCCCCCCCTTCATGCCACTATCCAGTACAGACGCCCATCCAAGGGCCTCACAAGGGCCACCTACCAGTCAGGCTGATCATGCGTCACCTGCTCAGCAGGATCGTGGTGAACTGCTGCCAGAGGTCGCGGCGCTGTTGTCGCTGTACAAGGACCTTTGATGCCGTGCGCATACCACCACGCACACAACCAACTGTCAAGGGTCC
The DNA here is from genome assembly GCA_004335575.1 of Haematococcus sp. NG2. Taxonomy (NCBI): domain Eukaryota; kingdom Viridiplantae; phylum Chlorophyta; class Chlorophyceae; order Chlamydomonadales; family Haematococcaceae; genus Haematococcus; species Haematococcus sp. NG2. The sequence goes on along the minus strand of QAXD01000088.1, from coordinate 90,582 downwards.
AGCCGCAGGGGGAAAAGTCTTGCGTCACACCGTCCTGCTTGCCTGTGTTGGTGTACGACCACACACAGCTGTCAGCACATGTCACAGTGATGGATGCACTATGAAGCTGAGGATATTGATGCTGAAGTACACTACATGCTGGTGCCAGGGAAGGCCCTGTCCTGCGCAATAGAAAACCTTCGCAACTGGAAGTGTAACCTGCTGAAGTGGAACGTCAGCACCCAGCTGGTACATCGTCCATCGGTCTGCACAAAACAGGCCGTCACAGAGCACGTGCAGCCATGAGGCTGCTCCACTTATTGGGGCTGCTGGCATGTTGCAGCTTGCAAGCAGTCTATGGGTAGGTGCTCGCATAGTTGATAGATCATGATGTGCTTGCTATTTTACTTGTTATACACCTTGAATGCAGGCGGCACTCCGACTATTATGACCTGCTGCAAGTGCCTCGTGGCGCATCAGACGCACAGATTAAGCGTTCTTACCGCAAATTGGCGCTTCAATACCATCCGGTGAGGAGCTGAGAAGTTCGACGATCTGGCCTTGGTGCTGTCCCTACGCTCCTTGTTCCACTATTTGCCCTCTCTTGCGCACAGGATAAAGTGACAGGAACAGAGGAAGAGAAGAAACGAGCAGCAGAGAAATTCGCCGAGATTAACCATGGTGAGAAGGTCGAGAGTGTACTGGATGCATGCACTGCGCCCTCACAATTATGGTGCCTGAATGCTGTCTGCAGCGTATGAGGTACTCTCGGACCCAGAGAAGAGGCAGATCTATGATCGTCATGGCGAGGAGGGTTTGAAGCAGCACATGGGGCAGCAGGCGCAGGGTCATAGAGGTGGAGGCAACATTTTCGACTTGTGGGTGGCGGGCTGGTGCTGAAAGCTACTGCCAGCATGTGGGCACATGCAAGCGTGCCATGATTATGCTGGGCATGAGTGAGCCTGCATTGCCTGTCTTGCTCAGCTCGTGGCTGCACCTGCTTCCAAAGCACTTGCTGCGTGCATGCCTGTGTATCCGCAGCTTCTTTGGTGGTGGTGGTTTTGGGCAGGAGGAGGAGGAGGAGCGTGTGCAGAAGGGCCACACCGTCGTCGTGGACCTGTTTGTGTCCCTGGCAGACCTGTACACTGGCAAGGAGGTCAAGGTGTGTTGCGTGTGTACAGCAGGGATCAACGCAAGGCACTCCGGCACTTGCGCAGCTGTGCGGCCAGTGTCAGACATTGTACAGTGCGTGCTCACCACATCATATTTACCACTTCTGTATGAAGACTTGGGAGCAGTCGTCTGGTGTGAACCCAGCAGGTCCGGTCCCCTTCATCCTCCTGGCACTGCAGGTTACACGTGACAAGGCAGTGATCAAGCCCGCACCTGGCAAGCGCAAGTGCAAGTGCAAGCAGAAGCTGGTGACACGGCAGCTGGGGCCAGGCATGTTCCAGCAGTACCACCAGCAGGTGCGCAGAAATGCTGGGGGGCATACATCGACTGTGCGTGGATGTTGTTAGGCTATGTCCTGTGTCATGCTGCCAGCGTGGCAGTTGTCATGTGAGCAGGTCAACAACATGCGTATTTGTACATGCGCAGCTGTGTGCAGCAGTGCCTCAAAGCATCGCGATGTGGTGCGGGCACAGGTGTGCGAGGAGTGCCCAGGCTTCAAGCTAGAGCGCGAGCAGGAGGTGGTGCTGGTGCATGTGGAGCCAGGCATGGTTGACGGGCAGGTGCGTTGTACTGGGCTGGATGGTACTTGGGAAACATGACTTGGGGGAGCAGCGCAGGCAGGCAAAAGAACTGCGATATGCCCATACAGCAGGGGGCAGGCAGAGGTGGGAGCAGGGAGCTCAGGTTGGGCAGAAGGGGTGGCCTGGATGCTGCCTCAGTGTGGTGGTTCAAGCAGTTTTGGACCTGCATCACACATTTGCATGCTATGTCCGCATGCAGACCATCACATTCTTTGAGGAGGGTGAGCCCATGATTGACGGCGAGCCCGGGGACCTCAAGTTTGTGATCCGCACCATCCCATCACGCCGCTGGGAGCGCCGCGGCAACGACCTGCTCATCAACGAGACCATCACACTGGTAGACGCGCTCGTGGGTGAGTGGTGCGCTGCCAGGGCGCAGTGCGGGGCTGAGGGCACGTGTGTGCCTGTACATGGACCTGGTGGCTCACGGCAGCTGCTAGCACGGGAGCACAGTGGCATGCTGCACACCTCAACACCCGTGTGGTTGCTTTCATGATGCTGAGCCACGGCCCCGCCCCTGGCGCTGCAGGCTTCACGCGCACCATCAAGCACCTGGACGGTCATGAGGTCACACTCACACGCGGCCACATCACTCGCCCTGGGGACTGGCACCACATTCCTGGCGAGGGCATGCCAGTGCACAACCAGGTGTGTGGGTGAGGTGCACTGCAATGTTATGTGAGGGGACGTGCCAAGGCAGAACAGCACCAACAACAGCAGTTGCAAGCCGCCTGCAGTACATGCCAGCCATGGTGCGTGTGTAGACGCTGCTAGCATGTCGTGCACGACATTGGAGCAAAGCTAGGCCCAACCCTGTGTGTTCTTGCATGTGTGACCCGCAGGAGCCAAAGAGGGGTGACTTGTGGGTGCAGTACAGCGTGTCTTTCCCCATGGTGCTGACAGAGGCGCAGAAGGCACAGGTGCGGGAGCTGTTCAAGGACAGCCACATGCCCATCAACGCGCCAGCCGCATAAGGGCATGCACATGCAGCCGCAGCAGTGCCATGCAGCCTCTGGCAGCGACATGGTGCCATGCTGCTTGGTGCAGCAGAAGGGAAGACAGTCTTGCTGCGAATGCAGCACCAACTCAACAGAGGATGTGCTCGAGTGTGTGTGATGTGTGAGTGTGAGAGGGAGGGCAGGACATGGATCTGGGGGACGCGTCGAAGATGTGGGCCATGCTGTGCAACGAAGGATGGCGGCGTGCGCTGGATCAAGCGGCAACGCCATATGCTGTGCAGTGTCCACACTGACACGTTACAGCAGTCACCAATGTACCAACATACCAGCGCATGCGATCGTCGATATGATATGCAAATGGTTTGGTGATCTATCAGTATGTATGTAACACCACGCTCCAGAGGCCTTTCTCCAAAGTTCACCCTTTGCCCCCTGTGGACTGCTCCTTGTTGGTACTGCCCTGCCCCACTGCTGGGCGTACCTCAGAAGCTGTCTTGGGTGGTGGCTCTGCAAAGGGCAGGGGAGGGTGGTGTTTTCAGTTCATGCACTGCAAGAAGCGTGAAAAGAGCCAGGTCCATCATGCCCAAAAGGAGGTGCTGACACAGCTAGATCATGATACAGCATGGAGGGACCAGGGAAGAAGTGTTGCATGCCCATGCCCACATCCATGCCCTTACCCCTGCTCCGCTGCTGCGCATCCCTCACATTCTCCTCTGCGACCTCCGCCATATTGAGGGCAGCATCTGATTTTTGGAAGCAAAGAGCACGTGACGCATCATGTGGCGCTGCAGCATGTTGTCATACGGGTTGGAGGTTGTGTATTCTCATGGGGTGCAAACCTGCTGCGCACCAGGACTGGCCCCTTCCTTTTCCAGCTGCTGGGCGTATGCAGCTGCAGCAGCTACCAGACTTGGGTCAAACATGTCTACGTCCTCCACTGTGTGCTGGTTAACGCTTGCCATGTGAGAGATTTGATGAGATGCACACCAAACAAACGATAAGGAGCAAGCGTGCACACAAAAGCCATGTTACAACCTTAACTGCAAAGCAGTGTTGCTCACGGCACAATGACCCTCACAGCATCAGCTCCCAGCGCCCATCTGTGCTGCAATGCTCTTAAACAGGTCCATGCCACCCCCCAAGTCCGCCTCTTGCAATGCATGACTTGGATGAGTCTCCGCTGCGCCTGTTCCCGATCCCCCTGGCTCTGTGACTGAACTGTTTTCTTGTGTGCTGTGTGTGGTGCTGCTTGGTGCCTGCGGTTCACTATCTACTGCATCCCCAGCCTTGCCTGCCTGCCCTCCCTCTGGCTCCTCTGCTTCTTCCTGTACAGCATCCAGCCCCCGTGCTGCTGCCTCACTGTCAGAGCGCCCTCCACCCCAGTGCTCTAGGCTTGCCGCCAGGAACTGCGTGGTCGTGTCATCTGCATTGTGAAGTGCGTGCTCCAGGGTGCCGAGCTGCTTGTCCAGGCTGCATGCAACACAAGGCATATGACATGGGGCCAGCTATGATGAAGCACTGGTGTGGCACATAATTATGGTGCAGTATGTGCATGCACACGCTGCAGTCTGCTCATGCATGATGCGCAGCACAATGCGCGGCGCAATGTGGCATATGCAGCACCCACTTGTCAAGAAAAGCTGACATCTGCTCCTCGTTCATTTCCATCTCACGTGGCTGTCCTGGCGCAGCAGCTGATGATCCTGCAAATGTGGCACGCAGCTGTTCGAGCATCGCTTTGCTTTCTGCATCATCTTCTCCGGAGACCAGCTCTAGGTGTGCGAGCGTCGTCTCGAGGAACGACATTAAGTTGTCGGCATCTCCAAGCATGCCTTGCTGTTTTGTAGCTGAGCCCTTCTTCTTCTTGGGCGCCATCAGCTTGCTACTTACAAGTATTGAGTTGATGATAATATACAGACGTTGAGCAAAAGAAGGAGTTGAAGCATTTCACACCCATGACGTGTACCGTTCGGCCAGCAGCTTGTCTGGGGCTGCATGACCTTGTGTTACTGTGTACCGCAAGCTGTGTTCTACACACAGCACACAAACATGCTTTGTTTCTGTTGCCCTTGACAACTGCAGGTTCAGGCCCAGCCAGCCCCGCATGCCGCATCATACCATCTTGATTGGCCATTCATCACTGAATCGAACAACAGCCCTTGGCCTGTCTGCAGCACCAGCAACAACAGGCCAAGCAGCGTGACGACGTGCGCCGAGTACAACAAATACATTCCCTCATCACCGCTGCCACCTGCTGGCGCCCAGCGTGCGGCCAATCTTCATGAGGATGCGCCGCCGCTCCTCCTCTGCATCCTCCTTGGCTCGCTTCAGCTCTGCCAGCACTGCTTGGCGCTGCCGCACGTACTCCGCCTGCATGTCGCGCCAGCTGGCGTCCACAGCCGCCGCACCGCCGTCAATGCGCGCGAGCATGGCGCGGCCCGGGGCTGTCGTGCTGTTGTACTGGCTGAGCGTCCACCCTGTTGCAGGACCTGTGGCCCCAGCAGTGGCATTGCCACGGGCAGCACCATATGCTGCCGGTGTCGAGTAGCCGTTGTTGAGCCCAAAGGGGTTGACAGAGGCAGGGGTTGATGTCCCTGGTGGGGACGATGAGCCAGAGCCCATGCCTGACATGCGCCGGGCCACCGCCGCGCCGCTGCCTGCTGCCAGGCCTGCACCCCCCACATCCATAGAGCTGTGGACAGAGCTGGGCCCACGGGATGGGCCTGCACGCCGCCGCTGTGGTGACGCCCCCGCACCCCCATAGCTGGGCGACTGCTGCTGCGGCCGCGTGGCACCTGTGTGCTGCGGGTGTGAGTCCATGCTGCTCAGGCTGCCTGGAAGGGGGGAGGGCGACGAGCTGGCAGCTGACGTGCCGCTGCCTCCACTATACATTCCACCCCGTGTGCCAGTAGCTGCAGTGAGCTGGGAAATCTTGGGGGATGGCACCAGGCCGGTGGGTGGCGGCGGCGGCTTGGGTGACGCACTGGCTTGTGCAGATTTGGTCGCAGGTTTGCTGCGCGCATTCGCATTGACATTGCCGAAGCCGCGCATGGGTGAGAAGGGGCCACCTGGCTCAGAAGGGCTGCCCAGCCCCAAGCCAACAGGTGTGGGGTCCTTCAGGGCGACCTTCAGGCCTGCGCCAAAGTTGTGGGACGGCAGGGATGGTGCTGGTGCGTGGCGTGCTGGGCTCGTTGGTCCTTTGGCACCTGGACCGCCTGGCGCGTGCCACGTGAGCCACTTTTCAGGAAAGCGTGCAGACACGCGCGCGTCGATGGCCTCGTAGTACGCATCGCTGGCTGCGTCATAGCCCTGCCGCAGCACCAGGTCATCATGCACCTCGTACGCATATGCCGTCATCTCCTGGTCCTGCCCAAACCACGTGTTGCGCTCCGCCCAGCTGAGCGCTTTGGGCTCTGGTGGGGGCAAGGGCGGCCCTGCGCTGCCACCCTGTGACGGCCCACCACCTTCATTCTGGTCACGTTCATGGCTCTCATCCCCAACCGCACGGCTGCCACCTGTCTTGGGGCCAGTGGCTGCGGCCCCTGACGGCTGCACCCCCAGCGCCGCCTGGAACTGGGCCTCCATGGCTGCCAGCTCAGGGAAGGCCTCCACGTCAGGCAAGGGCACAGGGATGGGCAGGGCGGCAGGTGGCCGCGCAGGCACTAGGGGCCGTGTGCCAGGGCTGCCGCGCGCCGCAGGTGCGTCATGGAGCAGGTTGCTACCACTGCTTGCGCGCATGGGAGTGGCTGGGGAGCCATACATGGCCCCTGGGCCTGCTGCAGCCGCACCCCCTGCCCCTGCCTTGCCCCGCCGCGCTGACGTGTCCACTGATGCAGAGCGCCGGGCCCCCCCGGCCATGAAGCTGCTGGAGGCACTGGTGGGGCCTGCATGTGTCCCCGCCCCTGCCCCCGGCTTCTTCTTGCCAGCGCTGCCACCACCTCCCCCACCGGTGCGGGGCGCACTGGCAAAGCTGTATGAGTAGTTGATGGGGGTGGGCAGCAGCCCTGCAGCTGTTAAGGAGGCCGAGGGTCCAGAGGGTGTGACCTGGAGCACCTCTGGGAGCTGGTAGGAGGGTGTGCCGGGGCTGGGGGTGTCTCCTGCAGACATCCATGGCATGCCGGAGGCGCCCTGCCCAGGTGTGCTGGCCCCGGCCGGTGACATCGCACCAGGCATGGGCGCTGTCTGTGGTGGTGGGTGCGCTGCTGCACCTGGGCCCCGGAGCGCACTGCCCCCCAGTGGTGGCGTGTGGAGCTGCTGCTGCTGCTGCTGTGGGTCGCGCGCAGGGCCAGGTGCAGATGTGAGGGCATCACGTGCCGCAACCATCCTCAGCTTCTCTGGCAGGTTGTCAAACACGGCGCTTGCGTCCATGCCCTGTGACAGCTGCGCCATGGCTGCTGCCAGCTGCCGGTTCTCCTCCTGCAGCTGCCGGATGGTGTTGCGCAGGTCCAGCACCAGCTGGTCCTGCACGCATACACCGGCCATATACATGTGCACAACCAAGTTCACACACGGCAGGCATGAGGTGACCACGTGTGTGATTGAGTACAAACATCCATCCTCCATCACGATCCTCCATGGTCAAAGCAACAGAACACGAGGATAGCCCAAGAGCTTCAGCACCAGCACACACGCACATCAGGAGCAGCTTGCAACAGTTATGCCGGCCCCCATCCCCCCTTAACCACCACCAAGGCCCGTGATTCACCTGTGGGTCCAGCAGCACCACGGGCGTGGCCTTGATGCGCAGAGCCATGCCGGCAAAGTGCAGCGTGTTCAGGCTCTCCTCCGCGTGCGGCTTCATGGGTGACAGGCATGCCAGCATGAGCGCGCGGCCGGAGCCACGCAGCCCGTCCCACAGCAGCTGCGTGAGCTTGGAGTCGCGGAAGGGCACGTGCACGGGCGCGGCCCCGAACGCCCCCTCGGACCGTGAGCTGCGCTGCGCCAGCGACGCCAGCACCTGCCCCAACGTGAACAACGACTTGTTGATGGCGCCCGTCTCCCGCACCGCCTCCCGCGCAGTGTTCCCGGTCTCACGCAGCCGCTCGCTGCCGGCCAGGTCCACAAGCACCAGCTTGCCATACCTCCTGAGGCCCCCCGTCGCACCCTGCTGCTGCTGCCCCTCCGCCCCCTTCTCCTTGGACGCGAACACAAAGGTCATGAGGCAGTGGGAGCGCGAGGAATAGTCGTTGAGCGCGTGCGCACGCGTGTGGCGGTGCTGCAGCGCCTTGGCCATCGCGCGCAGTGCGGCGCCTGCGGACTTGCACGTGACCTGCGTCAACCCGTCCACCCTGAAGCTCCCGCGCTCATCCTTGCGCACCGCCAGCTGCTTGCTCTTGTCGGGGCCCAGCAAATCTGTCACTGCCTCATTGTACAGCTCCAGGCAGGACGCGGACACCGTGAACTCGGCCATATCTGACCGCTGCTCGATGCCTGCATAGGCTGCTGTGAGCGCGCGCGGCAGCACACCGTCGTCTGACTCCACCAGACTGCTGCCGCTGCCGCCCTGCCCCAGCGTTGCCAGCGCGCCCGCACGGCTCAGCCGTGGGCCGATGATTGTGTGCGTCTTGCCAGAGCCTGTGGTAGGCACCATTGAAGGGGCCCAATATCAAAGCAGAGCAAACAGGCCATGTGGTTGTTCAGGCAAGTGCCTCTCAAGCATGCAGGGTGCTGCGGCAGAGGTGGACAGCCCGCCACCAGGCCAAATGCACACCACACCTGTCTGTCCGAACGCAAAGACAGTGACGCTGTAGCCATCCAGCGCAGACTCCACCAGCTCATGCAGCCCACACGCGTCAAACAGTTCACTCTGCAGCATCCACGTCACGTGTGTTGCAGTTTGGGGTGATGATAATGATGTGCGGCGCGCCCTGACCCCATCCCCAGCCACCATGCTCACACACATAGCAGCGACCAGGACGTGTGCCATGTACATTAGCAGCTCTCATGGCCAGCACCTGTGTGGTGGAACCTGGGAGGCATGCGTCAAACTCATAAGACCTAGCCCCAGATCTGCTGGTGCCTGGCAACAGCTCCTTGCCGTTGCCTGTCTTGTCCGGCAGCAGGACCTGCGCCCAGGAGCATTGTCGCACATGTGCAGAGTGAAGCCAATCCAGTAGCTTGCAATTGCCTGGCTGGATGTCGATGCCGGCGCACGCATCTCTCGCATGGGTGTGTACATAGGACAAAGTTGTGCCTGGGTGCTGCTGTCATGGCTATTTGCATAGCACATGCCTGGACTTTGGTGCTGTCCGGCGAGCATGTCACTGCTGCGTCATTGACTGACTCGTTGGGTAGCACAGGGCGCACGCGCACCACCACCTGCGGCAAGCAGCCACAATCCTTGAGTGCACATGGTGCGACATGAGGTACTCACGCTTGCATGTGCCAGCTGTGCCACTCACCTGCACCCGGGCCCCAGATCCTTCTGCGGCATCGGCGTCTGGCTCCATGTTACGTTCTGAGCCGCATCTTGATTAAGTCAAGACGCAAGGCCCCGCGGCCATATGGGTACAAACCAACAACGTCAAATGATGTTTGCTCAAAAGTACAGCTGTGCCGATGACATGAGACCTCGTGTGCTGAGATGTTGTGCTTGGTCAAGGCCACACAATGGGGCGCAAAGTATGTAGGCTTCCAAGGCTATTGAACGCAATGCGGACAGTACAGCTTCCACAGACGTGTGCAGCTCGACCCCTCACGGTAAGGGTTTGCTAGGGTTTAGAGCGGGTCTGAGTTAGATGAAAGATGAATGCAGCCAGACACGCAGTAAACCATCGTATCATCTCGTTTGATCGTACTTTGCACAACCTGGGGACACTCTAAGGCCCACTAGCGTGCCCACCAAGCACACAAGGGCAGAATGAACAACAACAAGCTAGACGAGGCAGCATTGCTTGCGGGATGTAAGGGAGTGTTTTCCAAAACGAGCTACATCACAATCGGCACCAAGGAGTAAGTGTCGCTGTAGCCAGAACCGGGCCGTAGACAACCTGCTCACCTGCTCACGAACCAAATGCAGGAAACCTGAGGATTATGTGAAGAAGGGCGCGCAGCGCTCAGTGTATGGGGGCAAACAGTTCAGCACCATACCACCGAAGGATGGCCATACGCCCGACGTGCTGTTTGAGAAAAAATGGACCTGGATTGGCGACGTGAGTGTGCACAATCACGCCCTCCATGTCCAGTGTATGGTACAGCCCTTATATATGCCTCTCAACAAGCACGTCCACCCCCTGATGGCCCTCTAACGATCTATTTGCTCGCAGGGTGACAAGTACATGGACAAGTGGCGCTACAAGGACCTCCAGCCAGACAAGAAGAAAGGTTTCCTGACCAGCGACTTCAGCAAGCGCGACGAGTTTTCAAACACCATTCGCACTTCCCAATGGAGGGAGCAACTGAAGGTGGGGCAGTCATGGCCTTGCATGGACCCAGCTTGCACGTCGCAGACACATGCAGATACACAGCTGCCACAATGCACCCACACGCATCGCCTATGCTTGGGCAAATTGATGAAAGGGCCATGGAAATTGCATGCTTAAACCTTGCAGCTTGAAGACAAGTTTGCGAAGAAGAGCATCCAGATGTTCTCCGAGTCAGCAGGCATCCTGGACGGTGCAGGCGTGCTAGCGTCACCCAAAAAGGACGAGCCAGAGACGGTGAGATGGAGGCAGTGATTGTGCTCGTCAGTGCTTTAATTTAGGTGCCTGCACACTCAGGCTTCTGGTGGAAGCAGGCGGAGGTGGGCCAAGCCGCCAAGGGCATCAGCCGTGCAAAGGACAGATACCCCCACCCAACCCCGGGGCGCTGCATTACGGCAATCTGCATGCTTACAACCTCCAAAATTTCGCTGATAGAAGACTTGACTGCTCTGCCCTCCTGCTGCGATCGCAGTTCCTGTACGACCTGGTGTTTGAGAAGCAGGACCCCTCGTTCAAAGGTGCCAGCAAGACACACCGCGACACACGCAACAAGACAATGCTGTCGACTGACCGCATGTTTGGGGGGACAATGACCACACATAACCTCACGTACACGCCACCCAGTGAATTCCAGAAGCCAGAGCATGCGCACCGCCCATTGGTCCGTGACACTTTCTACCGCCGCACCAACATCTTCTTCCCTGCTGGCTGCTCTGCGGATCCAAACACTTAGATGTGCAGGCATGTACACGATGCCTTTGCACCATCCTGTGTGGCCGTGCGGCATTCAGTGTTTCCATCAGTGCAGAACGGACGGACGGTTCAAGGTTGAAGTTGTAGTGGAATGTCTGAGGGCGGTTGGGTTGAGGTATTCACGTTGGCGCTGCTAGCAGGCCCCAAAGAGCAGAGCCAAAGTTTTGGCACGGGATGTGCTTGAATTATGTGCAGGATTGCAACAGCCAGTGCAGCAGCCAACGGCCAAATAAGCATGGCCAGTGGTGGGATCAATAGGATGCCTGTGTGTTGCTTAAACATACATAGACTCTAGATGTGTCAGCAAACATCGTGTACACTAGCTTCTAGAGCCATGCAGATGATGATCATTAGGATGCCCACGTCGAAGAGTGGAAGCCTTCGGTGTAAGAGGAGCACTGCGAAAGTTGAGCTTGACGTGCCGGACCCGGAGCAAACTGCTCACGTGCCGTACATGAGTGTTCAGCTGAGCTGTCCAGATCCACATTGTGGTCAATGAGCTATTGCTTGCTGTGCATTGCTCACTGGACAAGCCATCCTCTCTCCTCCAGGTGCTTCAATATATCATATGGATTCCTCAGGTCATAACACACCTGTCAAGTACCTGGTGCAGATGAGCCGATTGCGTTCCCACCTGATCCCAGACCGTGTCCCCAGACCCTAAGCCCTCATATGTGCATTCGGTTGTGGCTTACCCAAATCGTTACTGTACATAACCGTATAGAACTCCCTTTACGTGCCCTCTCAGCCGCAACCTGGACCTTGACCCGAAGATCTGGGAGAGTCCATCGTTTCATACATTTGAATGCATGATATAGTGCATTGAAATGGCAGCGTCTTGTGACGCTGATGAATTGTTCCGGCTGTTCACGCTGCCTGCATCAGACTACTTCAAGTCGTATCTAATCCTCGATTTAAGAGACGTGAAGCATTTTAACAAAGGTCACATCAACCAGGCGTTCTGTGTGCGGCTTTCTTCAAATGGCAAGGTATAAACAAACAACGCGTGCTGCATGGCGTTGGGCAGCAGGTTGCATGATGTGCATGCAGCAAGTTACAAGGAAACCACCCAACATGCATCGTGCTGTGCGCATACCATGGAATGCCTTGGAATGCCATGGAATGCACTGAGTGAACAGCCAAGTCAGCCAGCTGCCTGAAGCATGCCCATGCAGGTCCTGGCTGATTACTCAAAGGCAGAATACAGCATCAAATGGAGCCAGGACTTGTGGGTTGGTCGCAAAGTGTATGTGTATGGTGAGGCAGGCCTGAAGAAGGATCATCCGGCTGTTGCCTTTCTGGCAGCAGCTGGGTGTGCGGCTGTCAAGTATTACAAGGACGGGTACGAGGCGTTCGCCAAAGCGTACCCCTGCGTGTGCACAACATCTGTCAAGGCAAACATCCGCAAGGAGTAAGTGCAATGCTGGCATGTATGCTAAGCACTGAGCCTGCGTACAGCAGCTTCACAAATGTACAAGGGCATTACGCAGCTACATACGGCATCGGCAGCAAGGCATCAGGGTAGCAAATTGAACAACACAGTCAAGTATGCAGATGCGGCAATACCATATGAACGGTGCCGCCTCTCACATCTTTGAATGCGTGGCTTATGTGCCCAATGGTTGATGTGCCCATGGCGTGGACAATCAGGTACCCCAGCCAGATTGTGCCAGGCCTGCTGTACCTGGGGGACTGGAGCCATGCGGAGAACGCACCACTGCTGGCGGATCTGAACATAAAGGGCATTGTCACTATCCACAACCACCCCGAGAACCTGAAGGGCAAGCTGGACAAGGGTATCAGGTACTTCCGTACTTGAAGGCGTTGTGTCTTCCGATGGCCATGAGATGCTGTTAGCTGACTCCTTCCTCGTGTTCAAGGCTGCCATCGGCTCTTATGTTGTGCACCTGGTTGTGTACCTTGGTTGAGCACGGATGATGGCATATCGTGGCGGCGTTTTGCACACACGCTGAGGCATGCTCGTGGCAGTGCCCCTCATCCCCACTGCATCATCATGAGTGCGTTGACATCATCGTCACCGCCACAGGTGGCTGCCTTGGCAGCTGCCGGATGTTGAAACCGCCGACATCACACCCACGTTCAACACCACATTTGAATTCATTGAGGAGGCGCGGCATAAGAAGCAGGGTGCGTGATGCACATGCTTACCAGCAGCATGTGCTCTTCAATAACCACATGTCGACATGTGATACTTGAGCACCAGCTTTCACGTGCAGTCGTGCTGGTGCTTGATGCCCACACACGTCTGGCATGTGTGCGCCATGTATGTGCGCAGCTGTGCTGGTGCACTGTGGTGCGGGTGTGAGCCGCTCCGCCACCCTGTGCATGATGTACCTCATGCGCCGCTTCAGCTATAACGCACAGAAAGCCAAGGAGCTGTGTGTTGAGCGGCGGTGGGTGATGGTGCGACTGGGTGGGCTACTCAAGGCAGCTGCCTGTGTGCCATACCAGCCCGATGCACTGATCGCTGGTGCCAGCGTTTGCTGTACATCCTCCAGGCTGCTACAGCAAAGCAACGCTGCTTCAATCTGAAGTGTCCCCGCCCATCATCATGCCCATCCAGGCCTGTGGTGTGCCCCAACGATGGCTTCTGGCGCACGCTGTGTGCACTGGAGCCGCAGCTGGGCATCACCACCCGCAGCGACCCCGAGGCTGGCACAGGGTACAAGGGCGACGACTGGCGGCCACCCACAGTGGGGAGTGATGCGGTGGGGGGCAAGGTGCAGGTGGGTGTGGCGGCTGTGACATGAGGCATGTTGGGGCAGGAGGAGGCAGGTGGAGGGCAGTTGGGGACGTGGACGAGGTTTGGTCATCTGTCTGTCCGGTGCATGCACCTGGTTTGCACGCTGCTAAAAATGATGTCAGCATCTGCCTGGAGTCCTGCTCACAGGTGCGCATGGTGGAGGCCGCAGCGTTGAAACGAGAGCGTGTCAAGGAGGAGGGTGGGGAGGGGGAGCGTGATGCCAAGCGTGCGCGCTCTGACACAGCGGGCAGGCCCAGTGCAATAACTGTGACATTGGAAGTTGATCGGGAGGGAACACTGATTGGAAACCTTGTCATTGGACCAATCAAACCGCACCAAAAGGTGAGAGTTGCTTGCCACAGGACTTTCAAACCGGCTCAGCTGCACACCTACCTGCATGCTCCTCGCATTGCATCGCACGTGTATGCATGTACAGCCTGCCGATGCACACAGTGGCATAGGCAGTGTCTGCCGCATGCCCTCCGATGCACGCAGTGGCATAGGCAGTGTCTGCCGCATGCCCTCAGGATGGGGGTGGGCCCCATATGCAGTGTTGCTCATGCTTCCACACCCTACCAGGTCATCTTTGGGCGGCTGCCATCATGTGATGTGGTCGCTGAGCACAGCTCCATCAGCCGCCAACACGCCGCTGTCTCACTGGACCCACTTGGCACACTGCTGCTCACGGACCTGATGTCAGGTGCACCGCACTGCATGTCTGCACAGCTGCACTGAAGCCCAGCCTGACGCTGGCATTAGCTTGGGATGCACATCACCGTACTGGCATGATAGACAAAGGCATCGCTGGAGTAAGGTGTGCATGCGTGATCTCCCATGGCAGGTCATGGGACCAAGCTGGATGACGTTTGGCTGCGCCCCAATGCGCCAAAGCCGCTGAAGCAGGTGCATGAGGGTTCTGTCTTGTACACAGTGCTGCCACGCCAAAGCATGCAAGGTTCATAACCAGGCTCATAACCAACGGAAATGCTGTATCCATGTGCAGGGCTCCACAATCCGGCTGGGAGCCAGCTCACGAGCTTACAAGGTGCTGTCCATTGAGAAGCACTTCTGAAGCACTACTTTACCTACCGCCAGTACAATGGGATGTACAAAGCCATACAAGCGCTTTCAACCTGCAAGAGCGTGGTGATTTCGTAACCAAAGTCATGTAATCATCGAGCATGGAATACACGATATCGAAGATTGGCTCTACCGTGCAAGTTGACATCCAGCTGCCACCAGGCTCACAAGCGAACGATTATTCCATCGATGTTGTGTCCCATCAGGGTGGACTGCAGTCGTTGTGCGTGCAAGATGCGAGCAGCAGCAACACCTTGCTGGATATTTCCCTTCCAGGGCGCATCGACTGTGATGCAGCTGTAAGCAAATTTAAGCGATCCAAGCAGCCAGGCGTTGGGCCGAAGCTGATCTTCTCTGGTACTTTGTTAGATCCGCCAGACCAAGCAGCCCATACAAGCCAAAGAGACGAAGAGGAGCAGGATGATGTTGAAGCTTATGCTGCCATGTACGGAGAGGAGGTGCTCAGCATGGCACAGCTGCACATGCAAGCATGCGCGCATGCATCGACAGCTGCAGGCCCAATCGCAGCAGGACCGATGCCACCAGCTTCGCCATCCATCATCCAGCCTGACCCAGAGCCACATGCAACAGACTTGCAGGCAAATACAGCAACAACAGAAGTAACATGCTCCCTTGCATCGCCGACAGCCCCTGCATCCACCTGCAGTCCACAACCTTCCGTCAAACCCACGACCAGTTACGCTGCAGGACAGCCTTCTGCGCAGCCAACCAGCTCAAATGCACCAGAGGCTAATGCAGTTTCTGAGGCAGACGGGTTGGATTGCACCAACTTGCCCCTTCTGCTGTCTTCTGCTTCTGTCAAGGCAGGGATGCAGCCTACAGGAGGTGCTTCAGCCAAGAAAAATGCCAAAGCCGAGAAAAAGAAGGTACGACGCTGTTGTAGAAACTACATGAGCCACAAAGAGAACACGGACTGCGGCTGCAGCTGCATAATAACGTACACAAGGCAACAGGACACTTGGGTTGTTCACTCTCACAGGTTTCAGCCATGCTGGACGCCATTGCACAGAGCCTGGACACCAAAGGCTGGGCAGTGTGTGACAACTATGTCCCAATGGGTGAGCGGCTGCCCAACCCTGTGCTTGAATTGTCCTGCGTAAACAGTACAACATGCATGCTGTGGTGTATATTTGTTGACTTGAAGATGGCTGGGTGGCCGACTGGCTGGTGGGCTTGTGTGTGCGCAGACATGGTCATTGAGGTGCGCAAGGAGATCAAGGTGATGGAGCCGCACTTCACAGAGGGCGAGATTTGGGTGGGCAAAG
This sequence comes from Haematococcus sp. NG2, assembly GCA_004335575.1. NCBI lineage: Eukaryota > Viridiplantae > Chlorophyta > Chlorophyceae > Chlamydomonadales > Haematococcaceae > Haematococcus > Haematococcus sp. NG2. The sequence continues at coordinate 74,586 of QAXD01000088.1, read as the reverse complement.
AAGCAGACGTGGGGGCCACCATTGCACGCAAGGACGTGCGTGGGGATGTTGTGCTGTGGCTAGATGAGCAAGCACTAACGGCAACCAGCTTTGTCAAGGATGGCGTGCAGAAGAAGTGCAGCTTCCGTACGCTGCACACGGTGCGCACATGCAGGCCATGCAGCCGATGTGCCTGCTCATGGCAAGCAGGGGCCTATTAGCATTAGAAATGCATATCCATTGACAGAGCCAGGTGGTGTATGTTCTGGATCTGCTGGACTGCCTCTTGGCCTGCACTCCCATATGTTGAACAAACACGAGGAGCCTTGGTGTCCTCTGTACCACATGTGCTGCACCCCACCCCCAGGTGCTGCGCTCCATTGACCGGCTGGTCACAGGGGAGCTGCCGCAGCGCTCGCCCCAGCTCAGCCACGTGCGCGAGCGCAGCGACGCCATGATGGCCATCTACCCCGGCCATGGCGCCCGCTTTGCGCGCCACATTGACAACACGGCCAACGACGGCAGGCGGCTCACGCTGCTGTGCTACCTCAACCCCAACTGGAAGAAGCAGCACGGCGGCACGCTGCGCCTGACCCCTCCTGCGGGCCCTGTGGTGGACATCTACCCAGAAGCAGGCCGCCTGGCCTTGTTCCTGTCCAAGACCGTGGCCCATGAGGTGATGCCCACCGCCGCCCCGCGCTACTCCTTCACCCTGTGGTACTATGACGCCCTGGAACGTGCTGAGGCCGTGGCCACAGCCAAGGTGGGCAGTGGGGGCAGTGCGAGTGCAGCGGCGCAGATGGAGGCGCGCAACCTGGTGCGGGACATCCTGGCGGGGGGTGGGGACACGGGGCTCCCTGACCAGGGCATCCAGGTGCGGCTAGGCTAGTGCACTGCTGAGGCCTGGTGCTCAGGGTGTGGTGGTGCTCAGGTTGTGGTGGTTTGTTGCAGCAGGTTGTGTGGACCCCACTGTACGAGTTCAGCGGTCTAGTCTGTTCAGTACGTGCTGCAGGCTTTCTTGCCCCTGGCGCCGTTCTCAATTGCGTGTGGTCCCTGCAGCCATCAACGATGCCATTGACGTGTGCGGTACAGGCCACGCACCAGGGCGTCACTGCACTCAAGGTGCGCGTGGCACGCATGACCACACCTGCGCTGTCCATCGTGGCGGCCATCACGGGCGCGCCCAGCACACAGGTGCGGTGCCTGAAGCATGCCCCACACTGCATCCCCTACGTGAAGTCCACGCCCAAACGTTTAATTATGGGTGCAGCGTTGCTGCTACACACCCTCTAGTGCCGTCCAATGCCGCAAATATGGTATGTTCGCATGTCCTGTGTCCGCCCACCCCCGCTGACCTTGCTGCGTGTTGCATCCAGGCGTTTGTGGATGCGGTCCAGGCCATGGAGCCTGAAGACATTGCCAAGCTGCGCGACGAGCTGGCCAACATGGGGCTGGCGGGGCAGGCCCACAATCCCCAGCCTCTTATGTAGCACATGCTGGTAGTTCAATGGGCCACCACCTCATGGATGATGGACTGGGTAGTGGCACGTGGGCTGTGTTGCTGTGCAACTCCAATGAACGTAGTGGATCCCTGCGCACGAGCCGATCTGTAACCAGCATGGACTTCTCGTTTGTCGCGGATGCTGGACCAGCAAGGAAAAAACCAGAAGAGTAAGCTAACATGTGTTCTATACATAGCTAAGCAAACTCGCGATGCGATCCGGGATCATAATTCAACCTTACGACCGTTGCAGAGCTTGTCAACAGCGGCAAGGTTCTGGGGCATCGGCTTCAGGCGCAAGGCCAACCATTGCGATCCCCAGCTTCCGTGAGGTGTGCATGCTGCGCCCATGCTGTGGCTTCATGCCATGTCATGGACATGTCTGTGTTCCCTTACGCACGCCTGCAGGTACAAGCTGCTCAGCAGCCAGTATCCAGTGGTTTTGGGGACTTGTTCAAACCTAAAGGGCTAGTTAATGCCCTGCAGCAGCGCCAGGGAGGGTCAGGCGACAGCACTGACAGGCAAGCATCAGGCAGCGGTGGGGATGCCAGCAAACGCATGCGAGTGGACGGGCCACCAGCCCAGCCAGGCCCCCGGCCTCCCATACCAGCAACATCTGCACTGCATCAATCCCATCAACAGCCGTCGACGTGGCACCAGCAGCCTGTCCTGCACCATCCTGTCGGGACTGGCAGTGGTCCTGCGCATCACCCCCACACACCACAACAGCCAGTGCAGCCCCAGCCGCCGCAGCAGCAACACTACCATGCAGGAGGCATGCCCTTCCAGCGCCAGCCCTCGCCTGGGCCCTCAGGCCCACAGCATGCAGCTGCCTATGCCGCAGCGCCTGCCCAGCACAGCCGGCCCTTCAGCGCACCATCCCCTGACCCTGGACCTGGGCCCAGCACCTCATATGGCCCTGCACCTGGCCCTGCTGGTGCATCATATGGGTCCACTGTGTCTATGCCAGCTAATGCCATCCTAGTCAGCCATAGGCAGCGCGGCAACCCCGTGCTGAAACACATCAGGAATGTCAAGTGGGTGCATGCAGACATTGGGCCCGACTACCAGCTGGGAGCCAACACATGTGCCCTGTTCCTGTCACTGCGGTGCGTCGTGTGGGTGCGCTGTTGCAGCTGATGCCCCTGCTGATCATTCAAGATGGGAGCTGCTGGCTGACATCTCGGCGTTTGTGGATCTCACAATTTTCATGTCTTGTGCTTGGACATTCACATGCAGCTATCATCTGTTGCATCCTGACTACATCATGTACCGCATTAAGGAGCTGCAGCGCGCATATGCGCTGCGGGTATTGCTGGTGCGTGCTCTACAAAGAAGTGCCACTGGCGCCTTGCACAACATGCAAGTAATCACATGCTGTTGGCAACGACAGCAGCAGCAGCAGCAGCAGCAGCAGCAGTGAACCATGGTCTGCAAAGTTGCCACCTTTCTGTGGTGCCGTCCCTATGCATTTGCCCTGCAGGTACATGTGGATGTTGAGGATGCAGCAAAGCCACTGGGTGATGTGACACGCGCCGCGCTGCTCAATGATTGCACGCTTATCTGTGCTTGGAGCCCCGAGGAGTGTGCACGCTACCTGGAGACATTCAAGGCGTATGAGACCAAGCCCGCATCATCCATTCAGGTTGGGTTCGCGTTGCGAGCACCTTGCACAGATGCTTTACGAGAACCATCCTGCACCATGCGGTTGCTGCTCGCGCATGCGTGTAGCATGTGGCTACACGCATGGTTCACAGCAATGGATGGCTCTGACGCACCTTCCTTGCCAAAGGAAACATATGCACATTGGGCACGACATGCCTGCGCATGCCTGCCGCTGTTCACCGCTGCAGGAGCGAGTGGACACCGACTATGTATCCCGGCTCACGTCCGTGCTCACGGCGGTGCGTGGCGTGAACAAGACGGATGCACTGACACTGTCCTCAGTGCTGGGCTCTTTGTCAGCCATCATGGCGGCACGGCCAGAGGAGCTCAGCGCATGCCCAGGGCTGGGGCCCACTAAGGTGGGTAGGAATCAAAGTTTGTGTGGGTCCGGTTCGCATTTGTGGCGGGTATAAACTGAGGACAGCCGTAATCAAGCAGTGGTAGATGGTTTGATAGCGTGGACGCTGAGGCAGTGTGTTTGTGGGTGTGGACAAGGTGTCGCTGTTTATGAGTCAGGCAACCCAAACGCAAACATGTCAATAAACGGCATGCTGTGAGCCGATAGCACATTCATCATTCCCAGTACCTGGGATGTGGCGCTGTGCAATTGCAGGTGCAGCGGCTTGTGGATGCGTTCCATCAGCCATTCCGCATCCCACCTCCACCCACCACGCACGCACCTCCTGCACCCGCAGCTGCAGCGCCTGCAGCAGCGCTACAGCCAACAATGCCTGCACACACAGCCGTTGGCGCCAGCCATGCGGCTGCACCTGCTGCTGCTGCTCATACAGGGACAAACGGTGCTCATTCTCATGCAGCAGCTGTAACTGCAGGGCAGCAAGCAGGTGCAGGTTCGGAGGCCCCAGGTGGAACATCAGCAGTGCCATGGGGTGGCGTTGGCACAGTTTCTATTGGCAGCCGCAGCGCAGTGGCGGCGGAGGAAGTGGGAGATGCAGAGGAGTATGAAGAGGATGGCGAAGATGACCTCGTCACAATGGCTACTCAGATGATGGTTCAGGCAGGGGCAGCTGCACTTCATGCTGATGTTGGTCTAGATGCTGAGGATCTGATTGGCTCTGATGCTGATGACGATGACCTGGGGGGCCAGGGCGCAGATGGGGCTGGTGCATGACGCAAAGTGACGCTGTTGTTGGAGGCGTGGGAGCTGGTGACTCACTCGTGCCACTGGAATGCATGCAAGCCGCAGCTCGTAACATCCAATAGGAACTCAGGCAAGGAGATGGCTGGCACAAGCAAAGCCCCAGGCATGACAATGCAGCCGCAAAGGCATACGCACGATCACTCTCATCCGCAACCCACACGCACACATTAAACCCACACGCACACGTTAAACAGCTGGACAGCAGCATACAGCAATGACTGTGAAACAGTACAGAAAACACACGTGCCCTTGGTACACATCACATTAACTTTGCTTCAGTCAACAGCACGGTCAAGCAGGCACGGGAATCAATTGAAAGCCTGCCCTTCAGTGTCCATCATGGAAAATCAGCTATTTGTCGGTCCTGACAGTCACCCACAGTAGGGAACCGGGTAAAAAGTGGCAAGGTTGGAAAGCTAGTAGGCAAGTAGGGCATGGACCACTTGTTGCACTCTCAAGTTCCAAAACAAGCCGTTCCTTGTGCCCATCTGAGTAGCTGGAACTGGATACACCAGGGGACGCTCTCGAGTCGCTCTCCAACTTAAGATGTTCACCTGCCCTGTCTACCTACAACCTGCAAGCAGCGCAGCCCCTCAAGCGCCATGCCTGCCGCACACATCAGGCCCCATGCCTTGCATACCAGCATGAGCAAACGCCATGCGTGCAGCAGCCATGGCGCCACAATGCCGGGGCATCATTTGCGGCAGTCAGGCTGTGCTGCTTGCAGGGCAGCCCCAGGCAAGCTATATGATGCAGACCTGCTTGTTCACAGTGCCGCAGGTTGGATAAACAAAACCCAATGCAGGAACCCTGATGATGGCATTCCTACCCTCTCTACCATCCCTGCACAGCAATTCATGGCCACAGATACACCTGGGCCCACGCGATGGAGTTCCATTGGAACCCACAAAACTTTTGCTCACCAACGAGGTGTGTTCAACCGCAACCAAGCATAAGGGTACATAGGCGCGCCTGCAATGCGCCATACAAGCGGTGTTGGCGGGCTGATGCGAGGTGCGTTGGCTCTGTTCATGTGATGGCAAGTGGAGTTGTTGGTACACTGACTGGGGCTGTGCACTCATGGGCCAGCCCCGAGCTCCTAATCTTCGTTGCTGTGAGGCTACCAATGGTTCGTACGTTGACTGTTGCCTATGTGGCATGTTAGTTAATGCCCAGCAAGGGGCAAGGGGCTCGCCGCATGCCCGATGGCTGCAGTGACCACATGGGCCAGCACATTGGCTGGCGCTGCTGCAGCAACTGCAGCGGCAGCAGTTGCAGCCACAGTGGTAGCGGCTGCGGCATCCGTCTGCTGCCCCCCTGGTTGCTGGCGTGCACTAAGCACCTCCAGCTCAGCCAGCAGCCGCTCAGCGCAAGCAAGAGCCTGGCGGCGCGCTGCGTCAGCGGCCTCCTGAGTCTTGGCCAGGCACTGCAGCGTGGCGATGCGGGCCGCATCAGCTGCCTGCAGCTCAGCAAACGCGTCAATCACAGCCGTCTGCAGCTGGGCCAGCTGCGACATGTCCGGGGCGGCGACAGGTGCAGCAACAGGGGCTGCAGCTGAGGGGGCCGCGGCGGGAGATGCTGGCAACTGCATCAACTGCTGGGGTGCAGGCTCCTGCTGGCTTTCCACGCTGCTTGCCGGCTGCGGCTGCGCATGCTGCACGCCATGCTGACCACCCACGACCTCCGGGGCATTGTTATTCGCATCTGCCAGCTCACTCTGCTCATCTTCGTGTCCAACTGCCATCAGCTCAAGCCCATGGCCAGGCAGAGGCAGCGACGTATGGAAGGAAGCGGGCAGGGGCGCATACACCACTGGCCTGCGTACGGCCACCCGGCGCGGAATGATGAGCTGGCCTGTAGGCGGGCGAGGAGGCGCATGCCGCACCTCCAGCTTTGGTATGGGCAGGTGGAAGGTGTTTGCGCCGTCGTTTTCGTTGGTGGCGCGTGAGCCAGAGCCCTGACCAGACACTTCTGCACCAGCTGACGCATGCACCTCCCCTCCGTCATCCTCGTCCGCATCCGCGTCCATGGCATGTGCGCGGGCGGGGGCCTGCACGCCTGCAAATGTCAGCAGGTTGGCTGCCGCCAGCTCATCCTCCTCATCTGCAGGCCACGCAGCGTCATCGCTGCTGTCACCGTGCAGGTGCATGCCGTCCATGGTGGGTAGCTTGCGGCTGCCTGCATGGTGTGAGGTGGAGCACAAGCGCACACGGCGTGTCGCGTGCACTTTTGTCGGCGCCATCTCTTCCCGCACACGCTTCAGCTGTCGCAGCCACTTGACACCGCACGCGTTGCACAGCGTCTTTGGGCCCATGGGACCTGCACAAGAGCCACAGAAGTGCAGGGATGCAGGTCAGTGACATGCAGAGAGCCGCCGCTCCCAGCCCACCATTGGATGATCTGGCTGGTGTTACTGACCTCAATATGCTTAGACTGTGCTGCGCAACATTGCGTGCAGCTTGGACTGCCACAAGCAAATGGTGCAGGCAGTCTACTTGCCTTCTCTCCATTGCGGCGTCTTTGTCGCATTGCATTGCACGCAGCTCAGAGGCGCCTGTGCAAGGGATGCAACAGCCAAGCAGTGAGCTGAGAGCCCTCGCATCCAGGTCATGGTGTTTGCGGCAGCTGGCTACGTCACGCCGGCAGGAAAAGTGCTCGAGATATGTTCAGCCACAACCCTAGTTTTCCCACGCACATTCTTGAGCGCCAAGACCTCCGTGCCCGATTCTGTCTTGCGCTTGGTGGCCATTCCGTAGCGCTGCTGGGGTGTGGGCACAGTCAGCTGGCCTAACGACAGCAGGGAGGGCTCTGTAGACCGCGCAGGTGTAGCTCGGGATTCCGCTTGTGAATGCCCGGGTGCGGTGCCGTCCTTGTGTGGAGTCCGAGTGGAGATCTACGCACAACGTCGCAAATTGCAAGGCATGCGTGAGCTGCAGCCATGCTTTGAATGGGACGAATATGGAATCCGGGGCGCGAATGAGCGCAGGAATGCACAGAAGTTCGTGCGTCTGTGCAGCCATTTGCGGTGCAACTTTAATGCTTGCGATCCAGTCGCTGCAGCAGCCTCAATTGTCTTGTGCAGGGTTGCAGCAGGCAATCCGCGCATGTAGCAGCTCAGCTGGCGCCAGTCCCAAAACCCCAGACACCAAAAGGTCCCTGACCAAGAGTACTCACGCCCAGGGTTCCGTTCGGCCCTGGAGCAGTGTTGAAGCTCAAATCTCTGTTGAATGTCCTGTGCCTGGTGGTGCCTGCGCTTGGTTTGCTGCGGTATCCGGCTGTTGGTTCATGGGCAGGTTGCTTGGCATTGCAGTGTGGAATGTGCAGCTCAGACTTGCAAACAAAATGTCGAGGGCGGATCTGGACACTCTGGCGTCGCAGCTTACGCCCCTCATGCAAACTTTTGTGATGCAGTGAGAACCGGAGGCAAATGAAAGGTCAGCCGCCCCAATTAAAACGTTGTTTCTAGTGTCATACATGCCAGTAACTGCACGCAAATGAGCTACACAGTCGTCATGCACAGCAAGTAAACTCACGCGCGCGCGCAGAGCTGGGCTGCAGCACATGGGAGACCAAAGGGATGGCCAGCAGGCAGGCACAGCCCAGCTCAAGACACCTGTGCTGCCATGGATGCGAGTGCCCATTACCATCGAGGCTGGAAGTGGTGTTTCGCTGAATGAGGTGGCTGGCCTGGACCCACGCCTTCTGCAAGCTCTTACGAATGGTACGGCTGCCTGCAAACTTTGTAACATGATGTGCTGCTTGGTAAGCTGGGATGGTTGCCGCCGTCCATACCAGCATGACGCAATCCCTGCTCTTGTGTACACAGGGCAGCAGAAGTACAAGGAGCTGTTCCCAGTGCAGTCAGTCGTGTGGACGGAGCTCGCTGGTGGCAGTAGCACTGCGCACGACCTGTGCATTGCAGCACCTACAGGCAGCGGCAAGACTCTTGCATATGTGCTGCCAGTGGTGAATGGACTGGCACGCCTTCACAGTGAGCGCGAGCGCAGCAGCCCATGCCTCCAGGCGTTGGTTGTATTGCCTACACGGGATTTGGCGGTGCAAGTGCACATGGTGCTGGCCCAGCTGTGCCCTGCTGTGGGCCTCACCCTGGGCTTAGCTGCCGCACAGCAGTCGCTGGTAGCAGAGGCTTCTGCCCTCATGCACCCTGCTGGTAGCGCACCTGCAGCAGGCAGCAGCACTGAGGCCTGGGGCTTATCTCTACAGCACACACGTGTGCACCAACAGGTCACAGACCCAGTGGATGAGGTGGGCAACCAGCTGGACCGCAGCAGCCCTGCAGCAGCTGGCTACACAGTCGACGAGGCGAGCTCAAGTGGGCGTTGCGTGGATGTGTTGGTGGCCACACCTGGCCGCCTCATGGCCCACCTACACAATACCCCGGGCTTCACACTCAAACACTTGCGCTTCCTGGTGGTGGATGAGACAGACAGGCTGCTGCGGCAGAGCTACCAGGATTGGCTGCCCCAGGTCGTGTCACAGCTGGCACACCCACAGCACTTTGCGCATGAGTGGGCAGCCGCACTGTCCTCTGCAGGCGTGGGTCAGTTTTCAGATGCCTGTGCAGAACATGGGCCTGCAGGCACAAGCAGCATGCCTTTTGGCATGCCACGAACTGTCAAGCTGATTGTCTCAGCCACCTTGACGCGAGACCCCTCCAAACTGCAGCGGCTTGCGCTGCACTGCCCAAGGTATTGTGCACATGAGCACCACACATGTTTGCATTGCACAACCGTTCAAATACGTTAACTTCACTTATGCTATTTAGCAAAGCAACACCTTCAATGACTTCATGCACTGTGCGTCTTCATACCAACCAAGCTCGCCCCATACTCTGGCATACTCGGCCCAACCTCCGGCGCACTGTACATTTTGTGCTGTGCATGTGGCAGGTACGTGGCCACCAGCGCGCAGGACCACCGCTACCACCTGCCGCGCAGCCTCCAGGAGTACAAGGTGCTATGCTCAGCTGCCCGGAAACCTCTTGTGCTGCTGGCGCTGCTTAAGGAGTTGGGCTACAAGTCAATCGTCGTGTTCACATCAAGCCTGGAAACTACGCACAAGTGTGTGCGCTGTGTCGCCATCCGCATTGGGTGCCAAATTGCTACTGATGCTGTGGCTGTTCCCTGTTGCAGGACGGGCCTAGATGCTGCAAAAGAAGTTACTGCCTGCCTTTGCTGCAATGTGCAATCGCTGCAGGCTGTGCCTGATGCTGCAGGCAGCGCTTCACAACGTTGGCTGCCATGTTGCAGAGTTCGCCAGCCACCTTAACAGTGCACAGCGCACAGCGTCTCTCAATCAGTTCAGAGCAGGTAAGATGGGTTGCTGATCCTTAGCAGAAGCTAGATCATGCTCTCGTAGAGCCTGCTGGTAGGTGCAAGCCACATGAGCAGCTAGCAGATGCATTTGGCTCACTCGCAACTCTGCACCTCGGGTGCACACCTGACTGCCTCCTGCAGGCCAGATCCAGATCCTGGTGGCTTCAGATGCCATGACACGTGGCATGGATGTGGAGGGTGTTGAGGCTGTTGTCAACTACGATGCGCCCGTGTACGCCAAGACGTACGTTCACCGGGCAGGCCGAACTGCACGGGCTGGCCGGTCGGGGCGCGTTTTCACGCTGCTCCGTGATCAGGATGTGCGCCACTTCAAGCAGATGCTGCGCAAGGCAGATAATACGTGAGTCCTCATTGGCCCTGATTGCATGCCGGGTGTACATGTTCAGCGGCGAGTGTGTATGTGCACGGGTTGGGGTCTATGTTGCACTTTGACGCCGGCCTGGGGCACAATCTGCCCTTTGCTTCCTGTTCCTCCTTCAGGTTCGTAAAGGATTACAAGCTGCCTCAAGGTGCTGCGGATGCCATGCAACCTGCACTCGAGCGTGCTCTGCAACAAGCATCTGAACTGCTTGCTGCGGAGGCGCATGATGATGCAGCAGCAGCAAGCACTGCGCTGCATGTCAAGCGCCGTGCTACCACACAGCCCACAGCATCTAGCAAGGCACATCACAAGACCAAGTCACTGCGCACAAGTCAGCACGTTGACTAACCGCCTGTAGGTGTGAACTCAATGGCCCTTTCAGCTGCACACGTCAATGGGTGTACTCAGTGTCAGCGATACCGGTCTAGTCTATTTTCACCCTGCAGGGACGGTAGTGCAAAGATTCCAACCACCGGCAGGTGGTGTTTATGGGCGATCGGCATCCGCATTATTAAGTACTGAGGCATGGCTTGCGGTTGATTTTCTAGGTAGATGTAAAAACAGACCTCCCTCAACATAGTTGGGGGGTCTGGCTGCAACAGTATGGCTTCAATATCAACGGAGAACGTGCTGGAAGGGACTTCGGTGATAATACATCTTCCAAGGTGCCGCATTAGCTTGCTGTCCCAGATGCAAGACGAAGTAGGACCGCAGCCCGTTGCTTTCCAGTGCATAGACTGCAGTTAACGGGGTTTTAGACACTGCGCTCGCAACTGCAAGTCGTGACACTTGGCGCCTTCATGCACCTTTCATGCGCAGGGTGGTCCCATTGTCCGCTCTGGGCGTTGTGTTTGAAGACTTAGGTGCGTCTCTTCCTTGAGCCCCCTTCGCTTGCGTGCATCAGCCTGCTTCAGCACTGGACATAGAAAAAAATGTGGTGTGCGTCGTGTTGCTGTTCAGGCTTACAAATTGTCCAATTTGGAACGGAAAAGGATGTGGCATCTGGCGCTCATACTCCTGGGGCACCCAGATCCCGCCCAACCAGGTTCAGGGGCAAATTCCTGTAAGTCTCTGGGCTGTGAGCACCTTAGGGAGCTGATGTGCATAAGCAGCAGCTTCTTAAACAGCACACATGGATGGTACTGCCATGTCTGCATGGGTGCCCACACTTGCATGCCGCTCATGCGACACCCAATGTAGGGTCACAGACGATGACGGAAACGCGCTGAATGATGACCTGGTCACAAGGCTTGTGACCTCTTTGGAGGAGGTGCTGCATGTGACCATGCAGCGCCACGCGCTGAAGGGCAGTGATTCACAGGCAGCGGACCTCAGCGCTGGTGGGTCAGCCAGCACCCCAGTGGGCCTACTCAGCGCCCGCCGCGCATCCGTGGCATCCATCGCTTCAGAAGCTGGGGGCGCAACGGCGACTGAGCCGGACACTCCGATGCATGCGGACCAAGAGCATGAGCACACGCTGCAGGAACAGCTGCGCCAACATCCATACATGGCAGCATGCACTGGCCAGGCCACCACCAGTGACATGGCGCCTTTGGTCCCAGAGGCGTCAGGTACGCTAAGCTCGTCCACAGCCCAGGCAGCCCCATATCAGCGCTTCGACAGCAAAGAGTGGAGCGGCAGTGTTAGCACCCTGCAAGAGGCATCGTACAGCATCGCCAGCACAGCGCCTGAAATTCACTTCACCTCCTCACAGGCCATGGCATACAGCCGTGCAGGGTTGAACAGCACAGATGGCAGCATGTCCAACACTGGGAGTGTGATGCTGCCTCAAGCTCAGCCACACAGCCCAGGCGCACATGGGCGGCACATCTCATTTGCAGAGCCGTCACCGCAGTCGACTGCAAATGGTTTGGACAGCCCACAGGCACCACGCGCCATGTCAGCATCAGGGGTGCCGGATGGGGCACCGCCCATGCCAGTGCCACACGTGGCATCGCATCATGGGCCCACCATGCCAGTGCCAATGCACTCAGGGGTGTCATCTGTCGGCCCGCCCAGCATCAACCCCGAGGCCAGCAACCCAGGGCCCAGCAGTGCAGGGGATGTGGCCACCAGCCCTGGGCCCGGTGAGTCCCCCAAGGATGATGACGCGTGGACGTCCATGCAGTCTATGCGCGTGGTGGAGGAGGTGATGAACAGCCCGGTGCGTGAAGGGGCGGGCTGCCGCGTGCAGCCGGGGATGGCTGCATGGCAAAGGGCAGGGGTGGATTACTGCTGAGGCACAAAAGCCCAGGCATGGGACCGCTGTGTGTCGCAGCAGTTGCGCCCAGGGAGTTTCAAGTCAGTACAATGCTGTGGGCGTGTGTCGCATGCTGAAAAGGATACCCTCACATGCGTCCATTCGCTGTGCGGGCTGCTGCATGGCATGCGGGCCACAGGTGCGGTGGATCCACAAGGATGCCGACCTGAGCCAGGCCAAGGCGCTCATGAGCCAGTTCCACATCAGCGCACTGCTGGTGGACACGGGCACCTTGATGCCTGGCTTCATCACCAAGCGCGACTTCCTGAAGGTCTCGTTCTCCAAGAACCTGAAGCGCACACGTGTGCGCGACATCATGACCACACCGGTGCGCTCCTAGGGCTGGAGGGGTACCTGCGCGTAGTAGCACTGCGGTTCAGGGTTGTGCAGGCTGAAGGTTGCACTGAAGAACGCAGTCAACTAGGCTCTGCAAGCGTGAGGGTGGTGACTGCCAAGAGGCAGTAGCAACACACTGCAGCAGGTTCATTATGTGTCAGTTGACCGCTGGCCGCGTGGCACGCATCCAGCACCTCGCCTGCTCACCCGTCGCTGGCCTATCTCGCTTGTGGCTGCTCACCAGGTCATCAGCGTGGACATCGGCACGACACTGAACGAGGCCGCCAAGCTGATTGAGACGCGCGGGGTGCGGCGCGTGCTGGTGCGCGACCCACAGCGCGCGTCACACGCCGACCCGCTCGCGCCCTACATTGGCGTTGTGTCGGACACGGACATCTTCCGTGTGCTGGGGGTGACTCGGCCAGGGGCTGGCACTGGGCCCACCAATGAGCAGCTGGCAGATGGGCTTGTCTCTCGCTCCTCCGCAGCGCCCTCCATGCACTCGCATGCACACAGCACCATGTCCAGCGTGTCAGGGTTATCCATGTGCTCCCTCGCGTACTCCATCAGCAGCCTAAGTGAGCAGGCCAAGGGCATCAGCACCGAGGACCGCTACCGTGCAGCTGCAGCCCTGTGGGAGCTGGACTTCTCTGAGGTGCGCACATGGAACACGCCGCCGCTGATGGTGATGCATGTGCAGGGGCTGCCTGCTGCTCCCATGGCCTGCTGGTCGCGCGCTGTGCATGTCCTGCAGCCACCCTGCAGCGGTGGAGCCTTCGTCGTGCTTTATACAGCGTGTGGACTGCGGAGCCACATGTTCTATGCCGTTTGCGGCTGACTGATCTTGAGCCCCTTGTGGTCTGCTGTACGTCACTGATCTTCTCTGTACACTCCGCCTGCAGATTGAGCTGATCCGCAAGATCGGGGAAGGTAGCTTTGGCGAGGTGCTGCTGGGCAACTTCCGTGGCACGAAGGTCGCGATCAAGCGCATGCGCGGGTTTGAGATGGGGGACGATGGGGACCCAGGCCCCTCCCCCACCATGATGCCCGTGTTTGCGCAGTTCTTTGAGCGTGAGATCGAGATCATGGCCACCATCCGCCACCCCAATGTCGTCAACTTCATCGGCGCATGCCACACACCACCCAACGTGTGTCTGGTCACCGAGTACTGTGCGCGCGGCTCACTGGTGCGTGCTCGTGCGGGGCTGCAGAACTGTGGCGTGGCGCATGCTGCATGTTGTGCATGGCGTGGCCGCTGTTGTGTCTTCCCGGCCTGCTGATAGCAGATAGGCCCACGTATGATGCACGTGGCAGGTCATGCTGCTGGTTGTCGGTGGCCCGGCAGTTGCATGGTGGACATGCGTGGCATGCCACACACACACGCTGCCAGTACACACACGCCCCACAGGACCACCTGCTGCACAAGTCAGGGCTGCACTTGGATCTGGTGAAGAAGGTGGAGTTTGGCATGGACATCGCGCGCGGCATGAGCTGCCTGCACGCCCAACGCCCCGCCATCATCCACCGTGATCTCAAGACCGCCAACCTGCTGGTGGGTGTGGCAAGTGCAATGGCTCCCGTGCTGGTTGCCTGGGTGCTCTAGTCCCAGGCTGTAACGCCTGTAACATGTAGAGCCAGGCTGTGGCCATCATGCCCACCTGCCCGTGCTCCGCTGTGCCCGGCCGCCCTGCAGGTGTCTGCGCGCTTTGAGGTCAAGGTCGCAGACTTTGGGCTGTCACGCATCAAGGACCACGCGCAGCTCATCAACTCGCGCGCGGGTCTGGAGGGCACGGTCGAGTACTGCGCGCCAGAGGTGCTGCGTGGAGAGCCGTACACGGAGAAATGCGACATCTGGTCGTACGGTGTTGTGTTGTGGGAGCTGTTCAATAGGCAGCGGCCGTATGCGGATGCTGACTGCCACATCTACGTGCTCATCCAGTTGTTGGGCAACGGGTCACTGACCCTGGTGCGTGCGCTGGCCTGGCTGCAGAGTGTGCCTCTTGCCTGTCTGCACGGACAGCCGCAGCCACCGCGCTGCTTGACGCAGTGCTGTGCTGTGTACTCAAGCCGGGCACCGCAGCGTGGGCTACTGCATGCAGCACTGTGAATTGAGCTGTGCACTTGACCTGGCTGTGACACGAACCGTGCCTGCACTTTGGCCCCTGTCGTCCCTCGTGCAGCCCCCCTTGAAGGACGACCAGTTCACACCAGGTCTTGCGCGCGTGGTGGAGCGGTGCCTGACATGGAACCCCACAGACCGGCCCTCCTTCCGTGAGGTGCTGCACCTGCTGGAGAACGAGTACAAGGTGGTGCGCGGCAAGGCGGCGGCAGTGCCGCGCTCCGACTCAGCCTCCTCCATGGTGGTGCTCAACTCGGCGCAGCAAGCGGCAAATGCAGCGGCAGTCACCGGGGGGGATGCTGCAGCCCTGCACCCTGCGCTGCCACTGCAGGCAGCAGGGGCCGGGCACAGGCCAGCACAAGCCCCGCAGCCACTCAGGCCACCAGGCCTGCCCATGTCACCAGGTTCGTCGCTGCAGGCACACAGCCGACACATCAGCGGCCCCGGGCATGCGCAGCAGCCCGACGGGGAGCGCAGCAGTGCCAGCCATATCTCGCGCTTTGGCCAGGCGGCTGGGGGCCACATTGCAGCCGGCGGGCAGACCAGTGGCGTGACACATGCACAGCCGGCCCACCAACCCCATCACGCACGTCAAGACCATGGCAGTGGCGAGCACGACGAGGCTGGGGTGCAGGCGCACCACCACCACCACCACCACCACCATGCATCGCAGCAGGGACCTGCACACCACGCCAACTCTGGCCGCCCACCACGCGGCCATAAGATGCAGCGTGCTCGCAGCACACCAGTGCCCGCACACATGTGGTTTGAAGGCGCGGACGATGACAGCGAGGACAACGGCACCTCAGGCACGTCCAACGCAGACCTTGAGCTGTCGGCTATCCCGGAGCACCTGCGCGAGCAGGCGGGTCACTCGGGGACAGACAACAGCGTCACAGGCACTGGCACCAGCACCAGCCCTGCAAGCACCAGGGAAGGATCGCCCGTGCGGCATCGGCACCCGCAGCATGGAATCCCAGCACCAAGCGGGCTGCACCACCCGCAGCCGCAGCACGCGCAGTCAAATGGCGCGGCAGCACACTGCTTCGCCTCCCCCGTGCCTGTGCGGCCCCCACAGCTCGGGACCCCTGCAGGTCAGCTCTCCAGCAGCGGCAAAGGTGGTGGAGGTGCACCATCCCCCTTTGCTGGGTTCAGCACGCCATTCACCAACTCATACGTCGCCACACCATCCACAGGGCCAACAGGTGCTTACTCAGGGGCTGCTGCAGGTGGCGGCCGTCAGGGCAGTGATGAAGCAACAGGTGACGACCTCGTGGAGGGCCTTCGGTTCGGGCACACCACGTGGGGTCTGCACATGATCACAGAGCTGCAGGATGAGGGGGTCACTCCATCTGCCACGCCCCAGCCATCCGCCCCCTCCTCGCTGGCGAAGCATCAGGCCGCAGCTCTGCTGGCCAAGCGTGAGGCGTCAGAGTCACCGACGCGAGCCACCACTGCGGGTCACGTCGCGCTTGACGGTGCGGCGTCGGGAGCCACTCCCAGCCCACGCACCTCCACCCCTGCCGCGCCCCTGTCAGCTGCAAGCAGCGGGCACACCGGCGCATTCTACTCCCCATTTGCTGCGGCCACGAGCCAGGACATGCCTGGCTTTGGGTCTCCTGAGCCAGCACCTGCCGCGACGCACAGCCACTCCCTGTCCGCCTTCTCTCCCTTCTCGGCCTCTGGGCTGCAGCAGGAGGCGTTTGGGCGGCGCAGCATCGAGGCGCCGCCGCCATTTCCCCCTGCTGCTGCTGTTGCTGTTGCTGCTGTTGAGCAGGGGGTGCAGGCACAGGGGCAGGGGCAGGGGCAGGCACCTGAGGCTGTGTTCCGGGATGAGGACCTGTCTGTATCCAGTGCGATGCATTGGGAGGGGTCGGAAGCTGCCATTGTGACGATTGAGAACCTGGCAGTCGCAGCTCGCGCGGCCAGCTCAGGCCTGACAGCTGACATCTTGGTGGCTGTGACGACGGCGCAGCCTGCTGGCGTGGCTGCTGCCGCACTGGCTGGGCTTGGGAATGGTGTGCCGGTGGGTGCAGCAGCAGCATCTGCAGCCGCAGGCAACAGCAAGGACACGTCCCCCAAGGCCCCCATCTCCCTCAGCCCATTTGCTGCTTTTGCAGCGAGGGGTGGCGCAGAGGGCGACAAGCTGGAGGCTGCCAGCTGCCCTGACCAGGTCATGGCAGCTGCGGCCAGCAGCAGTGGGGAGGTGGGCGCATCGGTGCAGTCCACTGCGACTCAGAGCAGTATGACAGAGGAGACACAGACAGTGGAAGCACAGGTTGCATGGGTCAAGGTGTGAGACCCTGCTTGCTGTGCCCTGTGCACACAGCAGTTTGTGGCATCGGTTTGTGCTGGAGGCATGGTTTTGCTGTGCACATGTGTGCGCACGCTCAAAGAGCTTATGCAGCATGCGCGCTAGTGCTCTGTGCGCCGCTAGGTGGAGGGATAGGACATGACAGGATTGTACGGGGCGCGGTGAGGCAAATGAAGTTGTTCAACCCAGCCCATATACATTGCTAAGCAACCATGGTTCTGGGTGGCCACGCAGAGTGCCGCTGTGGCATTACACTGTACAGACAACGCCTGTGAGAGGCAAACGTTCTACAAGAGCGAATAATGTATTGGATTTTTGGTATCGTGGCAGTGTCAGGAATGCACACGGCTTTGGTTTGACTGTGGTCAACCTTGCCACTGCTGTGCTGAACACCTGGAAAAATGAATGAAGTGCAGAACAACGGCTGTGATGTTTGCGGCTGGTAGCAGTATGTGCTTGTATAGGTGAGGTGGGAGGCAGAGTTTGCCAGGTGCCAGCCAGGTGCGGGTGGACTAATTTGGTTCTGTGATTAGCTGGTAAGCTGCAGCGGTGCTTTGTGGGCGCTTGTGATTGGCTGACTCGCTGGGCAGCAGGGGCAGATTATTTGCTCGTGCTGTATGGTCATTGCTTGCTACGTGGACCAACCCTTCACAAAGTTACTGGCATGGCCTGCATCAGTAGGGCATTTGAGATATTCAAAACTCCTCTGTGACAACAACATGGATAGTATCGTGATCTTATGGCTCCCGTCCAATTTCATGGTCCTTCTGATACGTCCTGCAACACCAATATGAACGGCACTCATGTTCCATGTCTCCTTGACGGCTCAGATGCTGTGAGCAACCTGCTACAGACGTTATGCATCGAGGTTGGCAGTCACACAATATGTAAGCTGCTTGAAAGATTGCAATTTGTGGATCATTGGTGAGCACGAGACAGGGCTTTCTTGGCGTCAGCCAGCCCCTCGGTTGCAGCAGTGTACAAGGGATCATGCTTCAGTGCTGTTGAGAACGCAGCAACGGCCTCACGTGCTTGACCCATGGCCAACAGCGCTACACCACGTCTTGTGTGCCCCTTGGCATTGCAAGGCTCCAGCTTGATGACTTGGTCTGCGATGCATGTGCCACAGTAGTCGCAAGAGTGAGCAGCTGCGTGCACGTGGCCATGGCAAGGTAGGGACAGGCACAAGGGCTGTACAACACCCGAATCACCACACAAAACTCGCCAGGTGCCTCAGCAGCATGGCCTTGAACACACCCGCGTCATCCAAACTCTTGCCCCAGTAGCCCATCCCGCCGTATGCAGCCGAGCGGTTGCTGAAAAGCACTGCAGAAGGAGCAGAGCTGAGCCGCATGGCCATGGTGTAGTGGGCAACAGCCTGCAGCAGCACGCAGCACAGACCCAGTGCACGGGTCTAGATTGAACATAACATGGTTATCGGGGCAGGGCACATGGGCTTCGTTGCATTTTCTGCCAAGGCCAAGCACGTGAAGGCCAAGGTTAGAGGTGAGGCCCCATATGCAGTTCAAGACACAAGGGACATCTGGTGGATGGGCAATTCAGTTGTGTGCAGTTCACATGGCTGGGCTGCGCACCTTTTTGAAATCCCCTGACCGGAAGCACTCGTTCCCCTTGAGCCGTGCCACCTCCACCTGCCTCTCACAGCCCACTGGGGCACCACCACCTCGCTCATCCTCCCCATCACCATCAGTTGTGCCCTCTGACCCATCTTCTTGCCACCCTCTGCTGCTCCTGGACCGCCCGCTGCCGCTGCCATCACTGCTGTTGCCATCACAGGCGTCGTGGATCCCCTGTGCATGCCGCTGGGGATCTGGTGGCCGTGTGTGTTGCTGGCCGGCTGCAGGTGGGTCTTGTGCTGGCGCTGGTGATGCTGTAACGTGTGCTGCTGCTGGAACGGCTGGTTGCTGCTCCGCTGGGCTGCTGCCTGAAGCAGCAGCAGCCGTCCCGGGGACAACAACGGTAGTTGTCGTAGCAGAAGCTTCAGGGCCGGCTGCAGGTGGCACAATAATACGTCCCGGGTATCGTGCAAGTACTGCTCGGCACATGGTGATCAGCTCCGGCCGCTCGACTGCGACAAGTGCTGCCCCGGGGGCCCCAGTCAGTGCCAGCAGCCGCAGCATGGCCCGGTTGCTCCAGGCATTTGGTTCATGCTCATGCGCCTTCATCGCCGACACTGCAGCCAGGGTGTCCAGCTCGCGCACGTCCATCCCTCCCTTGCCACGCAGTGCGATGTCCCGGGGTGTTTCCCCCAGGTCGTCTGCCACAGTCACATCAGCGCCTCCTTCAAGGATCAGCGCGCGTGCAGCGCCCGCCTGCCCGTTGGACAGAGCGGCGTGCAGTGGTGTGGCGCCTGCCGCATTGCACGCCGCCGCAGACGCACCCCGCGCCAGCAGCCACTGGATCGCCGCCACGTGGCCTTTCGCTGCTGCCCAGTGCAGCGCCGTGTGGCCGGTGAAGGCGAAGTTGGTGCCCTGGCCCTGGTATGTGAGCAGCACAGGGGTGGCCGCCAGCAAGGAGCCCAGTGACCTGGTGTCCCCGGCCTTGGCAGCCTCCATCCACGCGCGGCCCACCTCCCGTGAGACGCCCGACGCAGCAGCGGCTGCTGCAGCGGCTGCCGCCCGGGCCGCATCCTGCCGCGCCTCCTCCTCCTCCGCAGCTTGGGCGGCGGCCAGCAGGGCCGCACGCTTGCGCGCGCGCTCGTCTGCTGATGCAGCTGGCGCCTTCTGGGGGCTGCTCGCTGCTGGCAGAGAGGGCGGTAGTGGGGCCTGTTGCGTAGGTGGTCGTGCTGCTGGTGCTGGTGCAGGTGCTGGCGCTTGTCCAGAAGAATCGCAAGCATCCGGCCCATGAAGCTGGGCTGATGATGGGCATGTTGGGGCAGGAGCTGGCTGTGCTGTGGCCCCACACGGTGAGCTGGGGGAGTGCGCGGCCTGTGTGGCACCTGGCGCATGTGTAGGGGATGCAAGGTGTGGCATGGTACGCGGCTCTCCTGATGCACTCGGGCCAGGGGTACCAGACTCGTGTCGTGATGGTGAGACCACAGGCTCGGGTCCCGCTGCACGTGTGAGCTGCTGCAGGGGCCCTGGTGCTGCTGCTGGGGCTGCTGCTTGCAAGCATTCCGCGGGTGGCGCTGGGGCTGGCACGGGGGCTGCAAGCGCTGTGTCTGATTCCGATGGTTTCAGTGGGGATGGCATTTGTGCAGTGTGTGCCGCAGCTGCTGGAGCTCCTGATACAGAAGGTGCAGCCGGAGCAGGTGCACGGGATGGTGCAGCTACTGATGCTGGTACGTGGGATGGTGCAGCTCGTGACGCTGCCACTGCATGCGCCGCAATCGTGCCTGCCACTTGCGCATGTCCGTACTGAGCCGCAACATCCTCTGCGCTGTGCCCCTCCTCATCAAGCGCCTGCGCGTCCGCCCTTCCAGTCAGCAGCAGCAGCCGCACGGCCTCCAGCTGCCCGTTGCGCGCAGCTGCATGAAGCGGTGTAGCGCCGTGCGCGTTGCGCGCGGCCACATCCACGCCTGCGCGGATCAACGCCTCCAGGCATGCCACATGGCCACGCGCAGCACACCAGTGGGCGGCTGTGTGGCCCAGGCCAGGGCCCCGCACATCCAGCAGCTGGGGCTCCAGCGCCAGCAGGTCTGTCAGCATGGCCCCATCGCCATCCTTGGCTGCCGACATCCACTGACGCACCAACCCCGCATCCAGCCTTTGGCTGCCGCTGCTGCTGCTGCCGGCTTCTGCCTGACTGCTGCTGATGCCAGCGGCTTGTGGTGGAGGTGGTAGCCCAGATGGTGGTTCATGGACCGGCCCCTGGCGCCCGCCTTCACTGCCACTGTCACTGCCATTGCTGTCTGAAGTGGCACCCTCCCCATGCGCCTCACAACTCTCCTCAGCCTCCCACACCTTAGTGCCAAAATCATCATCATCCTCACTGTCATCTTCATCTGAGGCGGTTGTCCATCCGCTGCTGCTGCTGCCCTCATCCATTGTTGCAGTCGCATCAGCCGCAGTTGTGTGAGGCTGTGGAAATGTCCGTCTGCCCCCCGACCTGCCAGCCCCCATCATGCCAGCCATGCCCCCTAGCTGCCCATCAGCCAGCAGGGCCTCCACTGAGGGTGGCATACCCCGCAGCCCCACACTGCTGAAGCGCAACCCCTCGGGGAACGTGCCTGTGGGCACGGGCCAGGCACATGTGAGTGGGTGCACTTGGTACCAGGGTGTGAAGTGGAATGGGGCTGATGCTGGGCTGCGTGCAGCTGCCTCATGACAGGGCGCGCACCTGGAGGGAAGAGCTCCTTGGGGAAGGGGAAGGGAGGCAGGCGGCGCAGCTCCCGGGGCGTCATGCCGCGCAGCATCCGCTTGATGGCCGTCACACCGCCCAGCATGTCTGCAAACATGTCCTGGAACATGCGCAGGAACTGCACGACACGCAGCAGGTGCCGGCATGCAGGTACATGAGCGTGAGGGATTGCGGCAGCTGTTGCTGCGACACGGTGGGCATGTGCGTGTGCATCAGAAGCAGTTGAAGCATGTGGACACAGGCACAAGGCATGAAAGCAGGGCAGGCTGGCCCTTCTCCGTGAAGTGCGCACCTCTTCCGCAGACATCTCCACCATATCCATGCCATCACTGCCATGCTTGTCATAGTAGGCGCGCTTAGCAGGGTCACTCAGAATCCTGCAGCATGCAGGTGCGACGGATGCACCAGGTGCAGTGTCATACTGCCTGCTATGCAAGCCACACGGTTTATGCATGCAATCATGTCAATGACTGCTACCCAGCCACCTGTAAGCCTGCCCAATTCGTTGGAATTTATCCTGTGCACCAGGATCTTGGTTCTTGTCCGGATGGTACTTCAAAGCCAATGTTCTGTACGCGCGTTTAATGTCTTCTGGCTCAGCATCCTTCTTCAGCCCCAGGATTTCATACAGATCTGTCTCTCCAGGTTTCTTTCTTATTTTCGCCATGTTGCTTGCCGGTTCCAACCTACATCCTGTTGTCAATTTATTCACCCTGCGATTGCAAGGCGTAGCAAATGTCCAACAACTTCTAAAGTCACACCATCTAGGGCTTGCTCAGGGCTTAGGGACCTGCCAGTACTGGGGCCCGCACATCTTTAAGTATGATGGATACGAGCTGCACAAGTGGGCAGAGACAGCTGCACTAAAATGTCACTGCTCTGTGAGGACGTACAGCAGGGAAGCAAGCCCACACTGGTTCATTGCTCAAAACTCACGCTGATATGTTTTGGTACATCTCGGACTTGATGATCTGAAAAGATACTATACCATGCTTGCAGCCTGTTGCTATTCTCTGTTTGTCTTGAGGCCGGTCGTGTTATGCTATGGAGCTGCTAGTATCCATGGACATGACACCAGCTGCAACACGGGCTAAACGGCATGCAAGCACGGTAGCATTCGCATGGCCGCTGCAGCAGCAAGCATGTGGTACACGAAGCGCCCCCAAGCCCACCAGCCCTCCCTCGCTGGCACTGCAGGCAGGAGGCCGCCAAACCAGTCGAAGCGCAGCCCAATGCGCGCTGCAGCACCCAGCAGGCCGTGGCGTGACAGGTGCCCCACCAGTCGGCCTGTCTCAGACGTGTACCTGTCAGCACGTGCGAGTCATCACTGCTGCCGTTACCAGCAAAGGGGTGCGGTAAGAGCATTGCATGTAGATGATGACGGCAACACACGCAAACAATCACACAGGCTCCTGGGCATGGCCGCTTGCAGCATTGTACCACAAGGCACACTGCACACACATGCAATGTGTTTTGTCATCATTTGTGTACAGCTGCGCATGACAACACACGTACCTAATGCTGGTTGCATACAGGCTTGTGGGCAGTAGCAGCGCAGGTGGCAGGCATGCCAGCAGCTTGCGGCGCTCCTGCACAGGATGATCAGCAGGATGTGCACTGGGTGGGCAACCTTTGTCACCATCAGGGGGGTGTCAGCTCGGGCACGCAGGCAGACATGACAGCAGCAATGAAGCACCAGGCAGACCACTGACCGGCAGGATGAGCTCACGTACAACATCCAGCAGAGCATCGGTTATAAACATGCAGCACGGCAGGGCGAAAGCTGCAGCCATGAGACGCGCTGGCAGCTCCAACATTGCCATCGCCAGCTGAGCTGATGGTGAGCAGCTGGTAGCCAGGTGGAAGAGCACACGCAGCGTTGAGCTGCTCACCGCATACAGCAGCAGGGGTGCTGTGAGCAGGCACAGCTGCAGCCACATCAGCTCGGGGCCTGCAGGTCATACACCACAGGAGTGCATGTGCATCAGCGTGGAGAAACCCATCCGTGCAGGCTTGTGAGGAGACTAGCAGGCAGACAATCATACAGGCTTGGGCCAGCACCATGCGTCAAGATCCTGAACAAGCCCCCACGGCTGCACACAGGGTGACACATGTACGACACACCAGATGGTGGCCGACGGTGCACCAGGTGGGGGTACAGATCAATCAGCTCCCCATCCCCTAATGCCCACAAGAAGAAGCGTTTGAATACCAGCTGGCGCCCACCGCTCCACCAGGGGTGTACCACGCGTGCCTGTTTAGTTGTGCCCAGAGTGGAGGGTTGCAGTGAGAACAATGAAGCTGATCTGAAACGGAATCAGCGGCAATATACATTGCAGCCATACAGCACTGAAGTGCATGTTGTTGCTGCATTGAGCCTCAGGTGCCAGCGAAGGCCCCCTGAAGTGCCCGAATGTCGGTTGGCCTTCAAACACCCAAAAGGTCCTGCTCCACGGGTGCGCAGTGTGTGTAGGCAGCGCTGTGCTTCACATAACTGGTTACAAGCGCACCTCAGGCACGCACACTAGCCCTTGTGCACGTGCGGGGGGCGTCACAGAATGCCGCCTCACACCAGCAACACGCAGGCACAAGTCCACGTCCTCCCCACCGCCAGTCTTTGGGAAGCGCGTGTCGAAACGGATATGCGTGTTGCGCAGTGCCACGTTGGCCGTCACCGCCCAGGGTACCTGTGCCCGCCAGCACAGTTGAACAAAACGTATGCGTGGCAAGCACAGCCGTTGCCAACGTGACTTTGTCAATGAGTTGCAGCTGATGCCTGGGTTGTAGGTCTCCCCTGAAGGGCAGTGGGTGGATTGGTGTCAGTCATGCCCTACAGGCATGGATGCCCTGCAGGCTTGGGTGCATTGTTACGCTGTGGTAATGTGACACTGACCCCACCTCGGGCAGTCCCAGGGAGGATAATGCATCCCAAAAGAATGCAACGTCCGCCATGTGCACGCCCACAGCCACCACACGCTGTATCACAGACCATTGTCTTTGCGCATGCGAAGGCGCGGGGGGCAGCGCCAGCACAGAGCTTCCAGCAAAGCCACAGGCCTGCAAACAATGCCTCAGGCAAGGCTGTGTTATCTGTGCAATCTGGGTGGGCTACAGCAGCAGGGCTACCTCACCACAGGTGATCCCCACACAATTGCTTCTGCCGTGGGCCGAGTGCAACTGACCAGCGGGTGCTGCTCGGCAGCGTGCACGTACGCAGCCAGGCAACCTGGGTCAGGCTCCACATCATCATCAAAGAATACAACCAGCTGCGCCAGAGACTCCTGTGTCATGTCACTTTGCACTGCCGCAGGGTCAGCTGCTCGTTGAACGGCCAAACAGTGCGTGCAACTCCTGGCCCACTCACAGAGGCCAGGGTTATGTGCACACTTGAGGTCCATGCACCACAACCATGGTCAATGCTGCAGGTACGAGTAAGAAACAGTGGGTGGCACCACCACTTGCCACCCACACCTTACCTCCAACAGGTTGTTGCGCGTGCCAGGGGCCCCCAAGTTGGTGGCGTTGAAGCGCAGCCGCAGCCGGCCTGGCACGGCCTGCGGGCAGCACACCAGCCTCTCGCTGTGAACCTGGCCGCCTTGTGGTGCCTGTGCCTTGCACATGCATGCAGGCCGTACCAAATGGAATCATGCCAGCTGGAAGGGCTGGTGTACAGGGCTGAGCACGAGGCGCGCAGCAGCCTGCGTACCTCCCTGAGGTCTTGCAATGCCGATTTTACTTTCTTGGGGCACGGCACTTGGTCCACCACGACCACACACCGCACATCCGCACCCTCGATCCTGTACCACAACAGACACACACACCAAGCAGGCGCATGCCTCAGCCACCACAACATCAACACGGCAATGGTGATCCAGCTACACAGGACAGCACTCACGGTGTGCTGCATGTCCCAAGGAGTTTCTGAATTGCCCCCACGTCTGCTCGGCCACACGGCACCAGGACATCCACGGTGAGCACCGGCTGGCGGCCACTGTACTGCTGCAGTACAGTCGCCCAGGTGTCCAGCTCATCTAGGACAAGCTGCTGGGGTGTGTAGGCACGGCAGTACAAGGGCTCCTTGTATAGATCATCGTCGGGCAGCTGTGGCCCACCACGCTGCAGCAACAAGGTGACATGCTGTCAATCACACTGTAGCGGCACCAGTAGAGGGTGGTTGTGCTAGCCACGGCAAGCCCTGCTGCTATCACAGCTAGATTGCATCAACCGAGCAAAACACCCAAATGTTCCATTGGGCCCTCACCAAGTTGTGGACCGTGACGCTGCCGCAGTAGCAGCACAGGCCCAGGCGGCGGTACAGCTCTGCAACCCAGGGGTCTGCCCCTGCACTTGGACACATGCACATCGCACACCTCGCACCAAGGCCGTCTCACAGCGGTGGTCAACAGCTGGAAGTGGGCACAAGATATGTGCTCACCTTGGTTGAGGAAGGCACGTGGGAAGAGGCGGCCGCTGAACGCCTTCAAGTGTGCCGCACCAATGACAGGGAACGAGGGGTAACCTGGATCACATGCATCCCGCAGGAGCATGCAGCCCAGATCTGCACAGCGCACACAGCAGCACCAGCTGTGAGCAGATGAGGCAACAGCGGTGATGGAGGGCAGTGGGGTACCAACTGATAGCATGTACTGCCAGATCCCATCACCATCAACGACGCGCCTGTGCCAAAGCGCTGCTGGCAAGCCTGCAGTACAACTGCAGGCCATCCAGCTGGCTGCATGTTCGCATCATCCCCCAACAGCACAAACCACTGCGCCCCCAGCCGGTGAACTGCCACCCGAGCCAGCTCCTCCCACATCCAGCAGATGGGTGCGCCCACTGCCCCCGGGGCTGAGCCATCACCACCTGTTGGGCAGGCTAGGGGCTGCTGGGCAGTATGTGTTCTGGTACTGCACTCCTGCCACGCTGTAACAGCAGCTTGTGCTGCCTCAGCACGGTCGTCTGCTGTGAACAGCACTATCTGCAAGCATAGCACGACGTGTGCAGCTCAGGTGGCCCACGATACTTCAACTGGGCAACGCCTGGTTGCGCTCCTTGTTGAAGTTCACAGGTTGAGCACCCAACTGGACTACGACCCTCACCTCGGCTGCTGAGACTGGATTGTGGCCACAGTTTACGCAGGCACTGCACGCAGCTGTGCGCAGCTCGTTCTGCGCCTCTGGTGCAGCAAGGCAATGGTCATCCGAGTCTATGCCCAAAACCAGACCAACAGCTGGGCTGTCGGTGCTGCTGCCACAACCACAAACACTGAATGCCAGTCTGGTAAGAGCTGCCTTGGCCTGGGGCAGGGACAGGTCCCTTGCAAATGCCTTGCTTGTGATGGGCAACAGCACAACCAGCTGAACTGGTGCTTTGTGTGTGTCTTGCATGGCAACACTGCAATTGAGTTGTGGCCAATAATTATGAGCTTAACTCAAGCTCCCCTTGATGTGCAGCAGCCTCATGCTTATTGATGATGTGATGCCGTGCATAGCCGTGCACAACCGTTTCGCTGACTCATAACCATGGATAGAGTTTGTTACAAATACCGGCATCCCCCCTGATCGTACCTGACTTCAGGCCTCACAATAAGGGTTTTGGTCCAGGGTTCGCACCTGCCCATGTGGGCGTTGGTTTTACTTCGCATGTTCACTGTAACAGAAATGGCACTGCTTCTTCGATGCCCTGATCGCGCGCTTGCATGAAATGGGGTTGTTTTGGAACAACTCACCATCCCAGCGCATAAATGAAAGCTGCAAAGTTGCTGATGCAAACACAGGCGAAATAGTGCACTTGCCAAGCCGGTGGCGCGCAGTTGGTTTATCTCCGCTTCGGTGAGCAGCAAGGTTTGAGGCGTAAACATGAATAGAAATGCAGGACTACTATGTAATCTCATTATGCGTGCAGAGCGTCGTCAAGCTTGTCATCAAGAGCAGATTCTGCCAATGGTGAGAACCTCTGTTGCACTATTGCACTGTTGCGTGTCAGTCACCAGTTCTGCCTGGCATGTGTGCTGCCACTGCGTTGAGTTCAGGCACATGCATGATACGCACATTATCACCACCTCACTGCATGTGCGCGATGTGCATGCAGGCCTGGGTTCTCCGTCCGGTGGCCTGCACTTGCAGCTGTCAGCACCACTGGCAGGTGGTCAGCACTTGGAACTGTCAGTGGGGGCCCTGAGCCTACAGCTGTGCAGCAGTGCAGCTGGCCGTGGGTGGCCAGACCTGCGGCTGAACCTGCTGCATGTCAGCACGCACCCGCCACACAGCCGGCCAGCAGGAGGTGCAGCAGCACCACCAGGCGCAGCCTCACATAGGCGCCAAGGGCACATGCTGCGGCATGTGCTGAGCATGTCGGCAGCTGGGGCGGTGGCCCTGGCACTGGCTCCTGATTCCGTGGGGCCATGGCTGCGCGCTGCGGCAGGCCCCGGCATCGCCGCGCTGCTGGCCCCACCACTGCTGCGCAGCCGGCTGGTGCAACGCTGGCGGGTGGTACGCGCAGGGCGGCGTGCGGCACGGGAGATGGTGCGTGCCGCGCGGCGTGTGCATGGGCTGCGGGGCGTGCTGTGTGCAGGGGGCGGTGCGGCACGGATGGCGCAGGCGATTGCTGGAGGTGCAGCTGCACTGTGGTGTGCGGGGCAGCTTGCATGGCGGCTGGTGCCCGGTGCCATGCACGTGGCGAGTGCCATGCTGGGGCTGTGCAGCGTGATGATGGAGTACAACGCGCTGGCGGCACGCGTGCGCAGCGGTGCCATCCCGCCAGGTGCTGGGCATGTGCCTGCCAGCACGCCGCATGCCTGCATGCACCCTTGTGGCTGCATGCCGCACAGCTGCCTGCATGCGCATGGCGCTACCCTGTGGGTCCTCACATCCTTCCTGCATGGTCAGTCGTGAGGGCTTGTGACATGTCATCGCGGGTGCGTTGCGCAGGACACCCCACTGAGGCGGCATGGCATGCCGCTCACAAGCGAGCAGCTCAGCGGGTCGCCCGCCACCTGACTGAACTCAGCCCGCAGGGCCCTCCACTGGCAGGTGTGATGGATGTGATACAGTCAACGTCCATTCTGGCAGCTCTGCCAGTGGGGGGAGCAGGGCTGGTGGGAGCAGCTGGGTCGTTTGGTGGTGGGGGGCTGTGCCTCTCATGGCCTGTGACACGGGGAGCAGCAGGCCATCAGGTCGGCGGGGCACAGGCACATGGTGGTGTGCATGATGTCTGGCAGCAGCAGACTGCAGCCACAGCTGCATCGTCCACTGTGCAAGGCACAGGCATGGCAGTGTTGCCTGTGGCAGCACTTGATGCTAGGTCATCCGATACTTGTGGTAGCACATCACGGCAGTGTGCCGGAGGCAACAGCAACGTGATGCAGCTTGTACCTGCAGGCTCCTCAGCCTCAGCCTCTCCAGCCCACACATCACACACCTCCCTCACCAACCAAGTATCAGCCTCGTCAGCAACCACCCATGGCACATCAACACCCGTGTTCCAGAGCAGTACTGCAGGCAGTACCGTACTGGAACACCCGCAGCTCGTTGCACAACTGCTGACACACAGCTCACAAGCAGGGTCAAAGACAAAGGCAGGTGGCGGTGATGTGCAGCAGGCATCCACCTCGACTGCTGCCTACCATAGAAACAGCTCCATGCCAATACGACAACCACCTCCTGCACGCCGGCTTGTGCTGTATGGCCGTGCGGACCATTCAGCACCGGCCCCTGCCCCCCTGACACTGACACAGCGCCTGCAATTGGCTGAGCGTGCGCTGTATCTTGTTGCTGTGTTCCTGCCCTTCCTCACGCTGGGTACTGGGCTCTTGCTGCTGTCCTTGTGGGCGTCTGAGCAGTCACAGCAGCGGCAGCAGCAACACCACACGTCGCAGCGTGCAACACAGGCGCCCTCCAGCCCACAAGCGCATCAGCAGCAACAGCAGCAGCAGCAGCAGCAGCAGGTGGCTGCCAGCAGATCAGGTGGACTTGTTGACACAAGAGGCGTGAGCTCCTGGCGTGGGAGTAGTGGTGATATGGCCAGCCTGCAGCTGGTAGCGCAGCATGCGCGCGTCGCAGCATGGCGGCTGCTGCTGGCAGGATGCCGGCGCAGTGGTGCAGCCTTCATCAAGTGGGGCCAGTGGGCGTCAACGCGCGGCGACCTCTTCCCTCCAGATGTGAGTAGTGTGGCCGGCTACATGTGGCGGGTGTGCGCACAAGCGCTGTGCCCGTGACACTGGATATGGTCAGCGCTGGTTGCTAGCCAGCAAACCAGGCCTGTTTACTTCGGTCAGGTACAGCTTGATGTGTGAGAACATGGTGGGTTGCCCTGGTGGAGCTCACCTGCGTGCTGCCCCATGACTGCCTGGCACGCAGTTCTGCGACACGCTGTCCAACCTCCATGATGACGCGCCCACCCACAGCTTTGCACACACGCGCCGTGAAGTGGAGGCTGCATTTGGGGCACCACTGGGTCAGTAGCTGCTTGCGCTTGAGATGGCTACGCAATGGTGCGGATAAGCATGTGCGGCTGCATGATCAATTGCTGCATGCTGCATCACACGCGCTTGTGCTGCAGAGGAGCTGTTCCTGTGGTTTGATGCAAAGCCCCTGGCATCAGGCAGCGTGGCCCAGGTGCACATGGCAGAGCTGCGGGGCCCAGATGGGGAGCCGATGCGGGTGGCCGTCAAGGTGGGACCAGTAATTCAGGCCAGGCGCATGTTGCCTGGCCAGGCAGTGAGACTGTGGCCTGCTAGACTTGGCGCATGATGCGCTGTCAACGGGTTTCATTGGGTATAAATATCAACTCTGGTGTCTTGCCGCTCTCAGCCTATCCAGACCTGCTTCCCGCAGGTGCGGCACCCTGGTGTAGCTGAGCAGATTCACCGTGACTTCCAGATCCTCAAGCCCATTGCAAGCCTTGCATCACGGTACGTGGCACACACCACTCTGCCTGCCTGCCTACCTGCCGGCCGGCCTCCGACTTCATAGTGCAACAGGAGCAGGGCATGGGGCGGCGCGTTTACTGCCTACACCCATACACCGTGTGCGCAGCGTGGAGCTGCTGCGGGGGCTAAAGCTGCGTGAGACCATGGCGCAGTTCAGCCACACCATGACAGCGCAGGCCGACCTACGGGTGGAGGCCGCACACCTGGCACGGTTCGCCGCTGATTTCCAGAGCGTCCGGCACCAGGTGCGCCGCCCTGGCATGCGCTTGATCCTTGTCAACCTCACTGCACGCGCGCTGTCCTGCAACATCCTGCAACTTGTAAGGACTGTCCAAACAGAGCCGTATTTGGCCGTCTGTTTCCTGGCCACGGCCCCTCAGGTGACTGTCCCCACACCTGTGCCGGGCATGGCATCAGAGGGTGTGCTGGTGGAGAGCTTTGAGCCCGGCCGCAGTGTGGCGCACTTTTGCAAGCGCCACACACCTGTCAACACTGAGATTGTGGCTCTTGGGGTGGACACCTACCTCATGATGCTGCTCAAGTGGGTGCAGGGATGCAGATGGCAGCTGCTGCTTGTGCATGTCACTCCAACATGCCAGCAGGCTGGCTGTCCACTTGGCACATGCTATGCCAGGCACAGGTTTGGGGACAGGCAGCTGCGTGACAGTGGCAGGACAGAGGACAGTAATCTGCTGCATCCACCACCCATATGTCTGCGAGAGGCGCCAACTGTCATCAGCTCATCACCCTCCAATTGCTACACGCCACCTGTACTATGGCCGCATGGGGCCCTCCTTGCGCACAGGAACGGCTTCGTGCACACTGATCTGCACCCGGGCAACATCCTGGTGCGTATGCTGGACGAGCAGGGCAACATTTTGGACGATGTCACGTCAGGCATCGCACGCATGCTGGACGCCAGCAACAGCAGCCGTGTGTCCAGTAATGGCCACGGCTCAAGCGTCAGCTCGGTACATGGAAACAGTGGTGACACAAGGCGGCCCCCTGCATGCTCTACGCCGGTTGGTCCCCAAGGGCAGGCACGGAGGAGGGGCCATGGCCACCAGGACCACGGACACCTGCGCGCCCAGATCATTCTGCTGGACTTTGGGCTGGCAGAGGAGATTGACGCCAGGATCAAGTACCATTTTGTGTCATTCCTCAACTGCATCGGCAGCGGTGCGGAATGATGCGTGCTTGGGTGCAGACATGCATGCATGCCAGCTACACTTCGCTGTATGGCTGTGTGCTCCAGGATCATGGCGTGATCTGGTGTGCAACACCAGCTGTCGTCAATGGTGCAGCACAGTGCCAGTGGTGCGGCAAGCCCCCCATGATCCTGGCAACATGTACACGCCATTGAATGATGTGTCTGCCCTTCCTCTGCCTTGCTCTGCCACCCCTCCACGCAGGCAACGGCACAATGGCAGCCGCACACCTGCTGCGCTGGGCCCAAGTGCAGGAGTGCCCAGACCCTGGGGCGTTCACGCGCGCGGTGGAAGCACTGTTTGAATCGCAGTGTAACATCATGTCCGAGAAGGGCATTGACCTGGACCTGGTCATGAAGTCGGTGCTGAGGCTGGCGTGCGTGCACCACGTCACCATCGACTCGGCATATGCCACGCTGGCCATTGCTGTCTGTGTGCTGGTGGGCTTTGCAACATCACTGGACCCGCAGGTGCGTCTGGTGTGACCTGCTGCTGGCGATGCAAGAACTCAATGCAGGTGGTCCTCCTTCAGCTCTGCGTTGAACCTCTGGTTGTGGACGCACCGGGTCTTGTGTTGATTTCAGACCATCTGGCTCCCTGATCGATGCTGACAAAGCTGCCATCCATGCCAAATGCAGGTAAACCTCATGGATGCGGCGTGCCCTGCATTGCTGGCATATGCACTGACAGGCCGTGTGGTGGGGCGCATGTACCACAGCTGAGTGTGGGACCTGAGTAGTAATCTTGATGAGGGGCATGGGGCACAATTGGAACAGATTTTCAGACTGGGCAGGTTGACTTAGATTGAGGTGTTGATCGTACGTGGCAATGTAGGTTGGCGTTGACCTTGCAGTCAGGATTAAGGAAAGCAGCAGGGCTGGAAAGAACAACAGGACGTACGAGACGTGAAGAATTCCACACCATCCTGCATGACACATGTTGGCATGCATTGCACATGTGCACCTCGCGTTGATTACATAGATTGTTGTTTGGCTTATGCCCAAACCATGGTCAGGCCGTGAAGACAAGCACGGCATGGGTAACGGATTGAAGCTCATCCTGCTGTGCAACACCCAAATCCGATCCTGTTGCACTGCACGCCTGTAGTGCCGCACAACCACAGCGAACAAAAGAATCCCAATCAATGCAGCTACACAGTGCACACCTGTAGAAGTCTGCATATGGCATCCCTCAAATCCCCAACCCTTACTGCTGCCGAGACCCTGTCAGCAGCGCAGCATGAAAAAGGAATACAGTGCCCGACAAAACTTGCACACTTCTTTAGCTGTACACATACAACATCACTCACGCGTGCACCAGACCAAACGCACAGCATATGAATGCAAGGATAGTGTCCAGCTCTACTCCATCTCTGCCACAAGCTTCTTCTTGCGCTCCGGCTTGACCTTGACACTGCCTGGGGCGGAGTGCTCGATGCGGTTCTTGAGCTTCCGCTTCTCGCTGTCCTGCATGATGCGCCGCGTGCGTGCCGCTTTGTAGATGGCGGCAGGCAGGTGGCGGTGCCGTGTGATGCGTGCAACCTCGGGCATGTGCTTGAACCGGTGCACCAGCGCCTTCTGGTACGCCTGCTTCTGGCGCTCACGCGGCAGCAGCACACCCAGCTGCTCCGACGCCTCAGCCTGCAATGAACAGCCGCGGTAGCACAAGCAATGTCAAGGGTGTACCACAAAACCAGCTGTCAGTACCATGCTTGAGGGAAGAACACGGCAGCTTTGCCAGGCAGAAGCACCCCATAACTAAACATGTGCCTCCAGCACGTCCCCGCGCTGGGCAAATGCATCCTTGGCAAGCCTGTCCCACGCGACAACATCAGCATCGGCGGGCCCACCTTCCACACGCGCACGTTCATGTCGTCCGACCCGCTGAACACGTACGTCGCGTCCCCACTGAACTTGACCGCAAACACGCGCTGCATGCGCTTGGTGGTGTAGACCTCCCGTGAGTGGCCGCCTGTGTGGCTGAAGATGCGCACGGAGCGGTCGTAGCCACCCGCGACAAACTCGCGGCCCGTAGGTGAGTAGTCCACATCCATGACGGCGGACACAAAGTCCTGGGGCCAACAGCCATAGGGGTGCAGGCGGGTGTCAGACGGCATCAGGCCAGCGCAAGTGCAGAGGCATGAGGGCCAAGCTGCATGCATCAGGTGACTCAATCCCAGTGCTCAGCAGCCTTGCGACTGCCTTACTTTGGCACAATGTGCAGCCAGGCTCATGCTGTGCCAGAGTCATGTAGCTGGTGCCCTCTCATGTCCCATTGCAGTTACCTTGTGCACGCAAGTCGCGCTGGACAGCTTGCGCATGTCGAATGTGTACAGGTTGCAGTCCTCGTTGGCCACTGTGAAATTGAAGGCCTCCATGGGGTTCCATGCAAGTGCATTGCTGCGCGTCTGCATATCAGCAGCACACGACATGACATCGCATGTACCGCATGTGCGAATGGCAGTGTTCCAGGCACAACACAGAGGGGGAGTGTACGAAGTATGAAATGCAAGAAGGAGGCCAGGGTGGTGAGAGTGGCGCCCTTAGGCCTTTGATATCAGTGCAAGAAGAGCTCAGAAGTATCCATTTAGAACAAACGTTCATAAGTCATCACATGAGTTCCATTCCCATAGTTTCGTCAATGCTCTTCTTTGGAAAGGAATGTTGCAGCAGCATGTACGCAGTTCCTTGCTGCATGCTCATCAGCACGCTCACCTGCATGATGAGTTTGCGCACAGGGGTTGACGTGCGCAGGTCATACAGCACCAGCCCACGGTCGGTGCCAGTTGTGGCAAAGACATCAGGCTCCGCCTGCGCACATGACGGGGCAGCAGGGGCACACACAGAACTTGATGCTTTCCAGCACAGCTGATCTGCATGGCATGCCGCATGGTGTGCAGCCGCAGTCCATGCAAGTTCCATGCACAGCCCCGACGCCTGAACCCTACTGCGGCGCACCGGGTTGAATCGTGCCGAAGTAATGGTATCTGACCCCCAGCTGAAGCTGTTGATAGGTTCTGAGCGTGAATGGTCCCAAATCTCAACCACAGACCCTGCCGTCGCAAAAATGTTGCGGCTCCAGTGGTGATCAAGCCCTCGGAAAGCGTTCTTGCCCTGGAATTCAAACACCGGCTCTGCATCCTGCTGCACCTGCCCGGACTCGAATGGTGCATAAGGCACCTTCCACAGCTTGACGGTGCAGTCTGTGCTGCAAGACACCGCTGTCTCGCCGTCGGGAGCGAAGGCGATGCCTCTGATGGCACCTGTATGCCCCAGCAGACGCCGCAGCGTACGCTTCAGGGCGATGTCCCAGATACGGATTTCGCCATCTGCAGCGCCTGAAACAATACTATTCAGGCTGCGAGGGTTCCTTGCAAGCGCCGTGACGCCGTCATCATGGGGCAGGGCTGCAATGAATGGCTTGGCGAACACGCGGTCTAGCTTAGCAGCATTCAAGGCCCTGGTGTACTCGTGGGCACGCTCTAGCTGGTGGATGTTTGGGTCGTAATTTTTATGGATCTTCTTCAGGTCTCCAGCCCGTTCCTTCGTATAAGCCTCCTCGTTGCGGTTGATAACCTTGACTTTCATGGTGCTGGACCTAGGGCGACGCCATGGCAGTCAAAAAGCTTGTGATCATCAGAGCAGCTGAGAGTTAACCAATGCTGCTTCTGACGTTGAGCTGCAATTTTGGGGCAGTCAGGAGCGGTTGTGTGATTTGGCCCCTTGGACTTCTCACAGCGTGCCTTGCACAACATGTGCACAATCCGAGCCGGATCTGGACCAAGCAACCATCGATGAAATGCCATGGTTGCGCATACTTTACGCAAAACTGTTGAACTGCAACTTGGAAAGTCACACACATGCACCTGCCTTTGGAGCAGCAGGTGAGGAGTTATTAAGTTGCAGCAGCAATCAGCGAGATAGGAATGCAAGACCATGGGGGCTGAAAGGCCCCTTTCCAGGCACCAGGGTGTTGAAATCCAAGGTCGCAGCGGCCGTCAGGGTGCGGGCATCAGCGTCTAGGAACAGGAGACGGACGGTGCGGTCGCCGCTTGCGCTCACTTTGCCTACGCTGCCCTCATCCAAGAAGTAGGTGCCAACAGCCGCAATGCGCTCGTCAGCAGACACAGTAATGAAGTGTGCGCCCGCAGAGCGTGCCCCTGCACGCCACAGAACATAACAGTGGCGTATCACAGATGCCATCAAGACGCAGGTTGCCATCAAGGTTTGTGCTCAAGCAGCTTGTTGTTGCTTCTGGGCTCCAAAGCGTGCCAGCCAGGACTTCATCTATCTGCATGCACCAGATGCAGATGCCTGGACAGTATTGAAAGCCCAAGGGCTGGCAATTCAAGGTGTTGCAGTCAGGCATGATGTTCTAACCTACCAGAGGAACCCACAGGAAGGAAGGACACCTCGGCCAATTTGTAAGGCTTGTATGGGTTGCCAGTGTGCAGAAGGAACACCTAAATGCATGAAAACAGCATCAAAGTTCAGAGGCAGTACCCGCATGCTGAGCTGAGCCGGCATGTGTCGTGACAGTTGAAAACAGCATGGTCACTGTTTCAGCTGCGCCCACCTTGGACTTGTCGAATAGCGTCAGCAGCAGGCGTGTGCCCTGCCTGAAGGAATACAGCAGGCCATGGCCCATGGGCTTGTTGTTGGGGCCCACATCATACACAGTAGTCAGTGTGGCTGGCTTGCGTGTTGGATCCAGCAGGTACAGCACACCAGCAGACCCAGTCACATAGTACAGGCCCGTTGTTCCAATAGCCTGCAACATGATAGCCCAATTGCATTTCAGCACATGCCAGCTTGGCTTGTTTATCAGTATGACAAGAAAGAACACACAGGGCAGTTCTCCCATGACGTGGTGATTTGTGCCCATATGCCGCACAGGATGTGCAGTGAATTGCCTCAAGCCTGCAGCGTGGTCATGAGTGTCAGATGCCATGCCCTGGACATGGCATCTGTGAAGGCAATGGCTGCAGCAGCCCACCTTTGCATCCATCATACCGCCATCCCCGTTGGATGCAGTGTCAAACACCTGTGTGATCTGCACATTGGCAGGGCTGCCCAGCCCCTTGCCGCCTCTGCTGTAGTCTGCCCACTGCGTGCCATCCCTGCGACCATCACAGCTCTTCTTGCCCTTGCTGTAATCACGATCACGGCCACCAGTCCCATTGCAGCTGTCTTTCAGCCGCCACAGGCGCACAGTGGAGCGCGCGACAACAGGGCCAGGCACACTGTTGAGGGTGGAGCTGGGCTCAATGTAGTCGGACGTCACCATTGTGCCACGCTGGTTGTCCGCGGCCAGGCCTGTGAGGTGGCACAACACCGGGCAACAGCACGGGTTGAGCAGTCCAGAGTGGCGCAGTGCCAGGGGATCAGAACCAACCGTGCAGGCAGCAGTCAATTGATAGGCTGGGTGAGTTACCCTCCGGGGAGCAGTTGGTGAGTGTTACCGTGGGGGTTGAAGCCTGGTCCTTTGGCATCCCCATCAGCAGGCAGCTCAGCAACAAGTGCCAGTTTCCCATCCTTGGGTGTGTACTGCACCACACGGCCAGGTGTGCCACCGGTCTCGGAGCCCTGTGGGGTCACGAGAGGACACAAGCCGACGACAGTTGAAACATGTGGCGATGCTGTGTTGCTCGTAATGAGGAGTTAAAAACAACAGGGCATGCAGTGCCCTCTGGATCGCCACTCATCAGCAGCCTGTGACCCACCATCATGGACACAAGGAACCCGCCGTCAGGGATTGGCAGGAAGTCATCCGTGCAAGCGGCATGTGTTGGCTGCTCTGTGCCCAGGACATACGTGGGTGCTGAAGGGTCCTGCAAGTCAAAAAACAGGACTGAGGGCAGGCCTGGAGTGAGCACCGACAGCAGGCCCCCAGCTCCAAGGTAGCGCTTATCAGCAGAGATGCCGCAGTGGTGAGCCTCTAGCCCATTGAACGGCGTCTCGACCACTGTCAGCAGCGTCGCGAAGCGGCTAGGTGACAGGTCAATGACCACCAGGCTGTCCTTGGCCTTGCTGTGGTCCATAGCACCAGCCCAGACATACAACAGTGAAGGAGCATTGTTCCTGCATGCAGAGCCGTAGCCATCGTTCACATGTGAAACTACAAATCACAACGCCACTGCAGCAGTAGCGACATGCCGCGGGGATGCAAGTGGTGGTAAGAAGTGGTGGCTTCTGCATGACAGCAGTTCCTGTCTGCGGAGGTGCTGAGTCCCTTCAACAACTTCAGGGCTGCACCCTGAACACCTATGACATGCATCAGTGCAGTCATAGACCATAAGCAGTGGTCATGTTGTGCAACATGCTGCACCAGCGCACGGCAGCAGACTGCATGTGGTCTGCCAACCTGTGCACACGTCTCGGGGTTTCAGTGAACGAGGTGCTATCCATGGGTTGCCTCGGTGGCGCTATGGTAGCTAATGACCCCATCTCCCATAACATCATGCAGCAAGATCCTGCCGCTGAGGCTTTGCAGAATGCGTGGTAGAGCCGGTGGTACCAGGGACAGCCACGGCAGACGAAACCATGCAATGATGTCTGCCAGCATTGCTGCCAGCATCATTTCTTTGAGATGTCGGTGAAGGTTTTACACGGAGCAAGCACAAACACCACCTGCAGCAGCTGGTAAAGGGAAACACACCTGCACACTGCTGGTAAGGTGCGGAGAGCCAGGGCTACGACCAGCAGCAGGAGCGGGGCGCGCTTTATGGTGAACACAACTGCGAGAAACGGGTGGAGTATTCCAGACAGCCGACGAGGTGCGTGCAGGTGTGCATGCACACAACCGACGAGGTGCAGGTGCACTATCCCCTGGAGGGACTGCCAGTGGATTATGTATTATACGTCACATGCTTCGTTGCTCTTCGTCTATGCTTCGTTTTTGGAAGATTGGGGTTCGTTATGTTCGTTATGTTCATTATGCTTCGCCACTTCGCAGCCTTCGCTGCCTGCGTTAGCTTCGTTAGCTTCTCTGCCTTCGCTGCCCTCGCTGGCTTCGTTGCCTTCGCTGCCTTCGCCCCAGCATGCTGAGTCCAACCTCACACATCGCGCTTAGCTCTGCACATTGGTCTGGCTGCAGGCAGCGATGTGTGTGTGCTTAGGGCCAAGGCTGCTGCCGGGGGAGCACATGTGTGTACATGTGCTGGACTTGCGTGTGATGCTGAGGTACAGTACCTTGCACGTGCATGGCTGCATGTGGGGCAAGTCACCCCTCCCCCTCCCCCCTGCACCGACTTATTCTGCAGCACGAGCAGCGCCACGGGGCGACAGCGAAGCCAGCGAACCCGACGAACACAACGAATGTACCGAACCCGTCCAGGGTTCTCGATGCAACCACGACGAATGCAGCGAATACAGCGAAGCCAGCGAAGCATTCAAGCCCCACCCGCTCCCTTTGGTTGCGAACGAAGCGAACCCTGCTGATCATCATGCATGCGAGCAGCGAAGCTACGCATGGTTCGTAGCACAGCACATTTTGCGCAAGACTTCGGAGTTCGCACAGCGATGCCAGCGAACTCGTCACGAGAGACCGCTAATGCGCTGGTCCACTGGTAGCCCATAATCCCCTGACTTTGCAAGCCCAATGGTGGGACCAGACAGGAACCTTGGAAGGGCACACAGCTGAGCCACGCGCATACCTTCAAGTCTGCTGCGCTCAAAAGCTCACAACAAGGTTGTGGATTTGAAAACACTTGCGCGGAAGCCCCACTGTCAGCTTATGCAGCAGCAAGAACTTATGGTGTGATTGAGTAACAGGACTGTGATGTGTTACAGAATAGATTGAATGCTTGTGTACATCTGCACCCGATGTTGGGCATGAACGGTGAATGTTCGTGACCAACGCCTGTGCATCAACATCAGACAGCAGACAGGTCCGAGGTTGAAACAGGAGCCTCGGGGTTTCATCACCCATGTACGCAGCAGCAGACACTTGCATGACATCTGGGGAACGTAAGCTCAGCAGCAGTAACAGCTGCAGCGCCCTGCATCAAGTTATGCCTGTGCGCTGCCAGCCGAGGCAACGCTTTGGGGCAACACCTGGACCCGGCAGCGGCTGCCGACAAGCTCAACGTCTATGGCAGGAGCCTCAGAAACAATTGTTAGCCTTTACAAATGAGGTTGATCCGTCCAGCAGCATTGTTTTCATATATCAGGATAAGTGCACGCCGCCAGCTGAGTGGCTGGTCAGCACCACAGCACCACCCATGCAGCCCCACGAGCCACCAAAGTTAGCGTACGGGAGCATTCCCAGCCAGCCCTGCTACACGTAATAGTTCAGTGTGGCCTTCTTCTTGGCTTGCACAGCTGTGATGCCCTCCACAAAATCCTCATGGCACACCTGCATATGTGAACCATGACAGCACGCAAGTTGAACCTCAGAACACACACAACAAGTCTCACCTGCACATGCGCATACACCATGCTGTCTGGAACAGCACCCAAATCACACACGCAAAAGTCATGTCAAGCTGGCACATGAAAGCTTGCGCACCTCTGTGCCGTCACGCCGCAGCGCCAGCATGCCTGCCTCCACGCACACCGCCTTGAGCTGTGCGGCGTTGAAGTCGTCTGTGGAGCGTGCCAGCTCTTCGTAGTTCACATCACCCGCAACCTGCACATGATGTGCGCATGTGAGGTGACCACTGGGAACTCAGCAGCGCAAGTGGGTAACAACATGCTGTTCAACTACTGCAACACTGACTCGCGCACAGGAAGCGGCAGCCACAACAGCAGGACTCGCTCCTGAGCCATGGCAAACAGCACCAGATCCGGCAGGGTCAGCCCCACCCCCAAGCCCCCAGCTGCCCCCGGCCTTCCGCAGCCGCCATCACCCACATTCATCTTGCGCGAGTGGATGCGCAGGATCTTGGCACGCGCGTCCTCTGTGGGGTGGGGGAACTCAATCTTGCGATCCAGGCGTCCAGAACGCATGAGCGCAGGGTCCAGGATGTCAGCACGGTTGGTGGCGGCAATCACCTGTGGAATGCAGGCAACACCGCGCTGGCGACATGGCTGTGCAACCCATGTGTTCATGTGGCAACTTGTAGGTCCCAGACAGGATGCCGGCGTGTTGCTGACACTGCCCAGCTGAACCCCAGCACGCCATAACTGACAATCGCCAGCTAGCTGCCAACCAGCAACGCCCAAAACCCGAGCACTTTATGCATGCTGTGTGCACATCATGTCCTGTAGCACCACAGCGACAAGGGCTGGGAACCCCACCTTGACGTCCTCAGTGGATGAGAAGCCATCCAGCTGGTTCAGCAGCTCCAGCATGGTGCGCTGCACCTCACGGTCTCCACTCAGCTCGCTGTCAAAGCGCTTGGTGCCGATGGCATCAATCTCGTCGATGAAGATGATGCAGGGTGCCTTCTCCTTGGCCAGGGCGAACGCGTCGCGCACCATCTTCGCACCATCACCAATGAACATCTGCACGGGCAGTGTGGCGATCCATGTGCGCTTAAACCAACACGGCTTTGTCCAGGCAGCTGGCGCAGCTGAATTAAGCTGCTGATGACGGCTGTGCCAACACGGCTCAGGCGGGTGCATGCCAGGCCCACACCTGCACTAGCTGCGGCCCTGCGAGCTTGAGGAAGGTGGCGTTGGTTTGCGCAGCAACAGCACGCGCGATGAGCGTTTTGCCCGTCCCGGGTGGGCCATAGCACAGCACTCCCTGCAGCGTGACAAACCGTACATCGCGCGGGTGGGCATTGCTGTACACCTGTGCGGCTGGAATGCAATTGCAGCCCACAAAGACGATGTTGGCCAAGGACACCACGCCTGCTGTCAGTCTGCATCAAAAGCTGCGCCAGCCGCACTGCCCACGCAAAGCCGCACTCCTGCCCACAACCCCGCAGTGTTGTTCACCCATCCACGCATCGTCATGCTACATAGCCCCCGCACCTTGGGCGGCTTGATGCCTAGTGCCGTAAACCTGTCTTTATGCTTGATGGGCAGCACAATCGCCTCAACCAGCTCCTGGATCTGCTTGTCCAGGCCGCCAATGTCTGAATAGTCCTCCGTGGGCTTCTCGTCCACCTCCATAGCCTTCACACGTGAATCGTACTCAGCTGGCAGCGTGTCCAGCACCAGATATGAGTCCTTGTTCACGCCCACCAGGTCCCCAGGCTTGAGCTTGTTTGCATCGACCAGCCCCACCACAGGCAGGAAGATGGTCTGCCGCGTGGAAGTCTTGAGCACAACACATTTGCCCTTGCGTTGCGCGTCCAAGTCGATGTTTGCGCCATCCTCCTCCTCGTCCTCTTCTGGCTGCACGTCCAGCACCTCCACGATGTTACTGACCAAGTAGGGCAGCTGGTTGTTGAGCTTGATTTTCTCCTTGTTCTCCTTGATCTTCTCCTTGAGCGCGCTCTGGTCCAGGTTCAGGCGCGTGCTCTCGTCCTTCAGAACCCGGATTTCATTGTCTAGCAGACGGGCACGGGCTGCAATAGAGTCAGCAGTCATGGTCTCAAACTCCGGGGGCAGCGCAGTGTCGTCATCGAAAATGTCTTTAGCCAGGTCCGCCATGTTTCCTCAGCTTGGCCCTGATCTACGCCCCACCCGGCAGCGACCTAAGCAAAACCACGCGCTGCCGGTGTTAATAGCAGTGAGTTGCGAGAAACACGGTTATGGGGATTGTTGCTAATCCCAGATCGGCTACGGAACACGATGTGTTTAACTGTACACAGTTGTGTACCGGTGGAACACAATTCGTCTGGAAGCAATCTGCAGGGTTTCCGCATGACAACATGCGCAAGACCCTAAACCCTGTGCCCAATTGCTTGTGCCTGAGGGCCGGCGTTCCATGACTTGAACGTATTATGTTTTCAAGTACTCTATGGCCTAAACTGCGTCTCTCATTGCAGGGCATACACATGATGCCGTCTGATTAGGGGAGCACCATGAACTCTCCCTCTCGAAGAGGGAGAGGAGGAGGCGCTCAGGGGCTGATGGTTGGTGGCCAGGGTGCCACTAGCCTTGAAGCAGCGCGTGCGCTGGAACAGGTAAAAAAAACACTATTTCCTGCTTGGATTTAATTCTTACACGTACAACAATGCCTTATAAGCATAAATTGGCAGCAGTAGAGTAACAAGCCTGTGTGTCTGGGCCACAACACAGACGCTCCAACAGCTGGAGCAAGTCCGCAAGCAGCTTGCGCAGCCCTTCTCCGTGAAAGCCAATGTCGATGCAGCCCTTTCCAAGCTACAAGCTGGGCTTAAGCAGCAGTCGCAGGTGCGATTTTGTTCATGCCTGCAAAGCATAGCCATTGCATCGAGGGCAGGTTTGCATGCATGGTACATGTATGATACATGTTGCATGCTTGCATGCTGATGGGTGCCAGCATGTCTCAGCTGCGGGGCCCAGCAGGTCCAAGCCAGCCGGTTGCACACCAGGGGTTATGTGCACATGGACAATGGCTGCCCACAGGACCTGCTGCGACAGGGCATGGCGGAGGCCTCGCAGCCGCAGCAGCCACACGCCGCAGTGGTCAAGGGCGCAACGTTCCGCCCCAAGCCACAGCCCCTGCCACCTCTATCCCCGAGCGCAGCGGAGCGGGTAGCTCTCTTCAAAGCTGATCCACTGCACAAGCCACAAACAGCGGCTGCACGCGTGTACCTTGAGCAGCGGTATGGAGTTCCAGCGCCCGCGCCCCGGCTCACTGCCACAGAGCGGGCCGCTGCCGTGCCAGGGCCCGTGATGCCGGGCACAGTGGCACGTGGAGTGACATCTACTGCAGCACCAGGGGTCATCCTGCCACGTACTCTGCGCGACGACCCATATGCCACACCTCCCCCCGGGGTCACAGACATGGAGCTGGACAAGGGCCTGTTCCACCTGATCAACCGCGGCATGCTGCCAGCAAAGGCTGACCTCACTCCAGCTCTTCAGGGCGGGGTGGGGCCGGTGCGCATGGCCGGTGTGCCGCTGCACCCACATGGCACGCAGTTTGTGCGTGCACCAGTCACCAGTGCGCTGGAGGATTCGCTGCTAGCTGCTCAGCACTTCAAGCTGGACCTGCTGACCCCAGTCAACCCGCCCAGCCCTGCGGCCGCTGCTGCAGCCAAGCTGGCAGCCATCAACGTGGGGACCCGGGTGTCTTCTCCCAGCCAGGCGGGCTCACGGCCTGGCACAGACGCTGGTGGGGCGCGCGCAGCAGGCGAGGGTGATCTCGGCAGCAACGGGGCGGGTGCAGCGGGTGGGGGCGAGGACACACGCACGTTTGATGTGCTGATGGACACATTCTCGCTGCACGAATTCATGATCCGCAAGGTGAGTATGACGCAAAGATGAGATGGGCAGAGCAGGCCTTGTTTAGCCCCTGGACCCCTGCCACATGATTGCTACTGCTGTGCGTGCTGCTCGCTGGCTTCCATTACGATACCCTGAAGATTGCAAGCACGTGCAGTGCCCTGGTGCCTGCAGTCTGCTCATTTCCAAGCGTCGCACTCGCTGTCTGTGTGCAGGGTGAGGTGCTGGAGGATACGCCGGAGTATGTGTCATACCGCCGTACGTATGAGCCGCTGTGGCCTGTCATTACCGCCCTCACACAGCAGTTGGCAGGGCTGTGTAAGCAGTACGCAATACCGCTGGCAGTCGTGGACGGCAAGGCCCTGGCTGACCTGGCGCATGGTGTGCTGGACGCGGGGATCGCGCCTCAGATGCAGGACCTGCTGGTGTGTGTGACCAACATCACAGAGGTGGCCGCGCTGCTGCGGCAGCCAGGGCGGCGCTTCATGGGCGGGGATGGCAGCAACGCAGCAGCCACGGCGATCCAGGCCGCATGGCGCGGCCATGTTGCGCGCCGCAAGCACTCCAAGCCAGGCCAGGCAGCGTCGGTCATTCAGGGCGTGTGGCGCATG
The DNA here is from genome assembly GCA_004335575.1 of Haematococcus sp. NG2. Taxonomy (NCBI): domain Eukaryota; kingdom Viridiplantae; phylum Chlorophyta; class Chlorophyceae; order Chlamydomonadales; family Haematococcaceae; genus Haematococcus; species Haematococcus sp. NG2. Next base: position 30,198 of record QAXD01000088.1, on the reverse strand, counting down.
CACCGGCTGCGGTCGCAGCTGCTGGAGCGGCTGCGTGGCGCGCGGCGCGCCCGCGACCTGAAGTTCCAGGAGCTGCAGCGCGGGCTGTACACGCAGTGGCCGCTGCTGACGCGTACGGGGCACGTGGTGGTGCACCTGCCGTCCATGCGGCGGCCCGGCAACAACATGACCCTGGAGCAGCTGGACGCCCAGCTGGCCCTGGAGGCGGCGCAGTTAGCACGGTTGTGTGACCTGGCGGAGCCACTGGCCGAGGTCATCCTGCTGCTGCCCTCGCCGCCGGACCCGGACGTCATTGCGTACTGGGACAAGCTGCTGGAGGTGGGGGGTGTGGCCGACCCCTCCTCACGCTACCGGATCGTGTGGCCCGAGAACCATGGCCGGCTGCCCGCGCACATGTCCACTGCCGCGCAGCTCCTGGCGTCGCCCCGCGCGCTCAAGCGGCTGCGTGCCGCAGCGCAGGGGCGCATGGGTTACATCGTGCCAGGGGTTGTGGGGGATGAGGAGGTGGACTTGGCTGTGGCCCTGGGCCTGCCCCTCATGGCCCCTGCGCCTTACACCGCCCGCACGCTGGCCCGCAAGTCCGCCGCCCGCGCGCTGTTCCGTGCCGCTGGTGTCCACGTGGCCCCCGGCATCACTGTGCTGCCGCGTGCGGAGGTGCCCCCACCACCGAAGCGCGTGGGGCCCAACGGGGCGGAGCCGCTGTACCCAGGCGCCGAGTTCTCCATCAATGAGGCGGGCGAGGTGGCCATCAAGTCCAGCCCACCTCAGAAGCCACAGGTACAACCCATGCATAGCCTTGCGGGGCCGCACAAAGCCTCGGGTTGTGTTTTTGTATTGTGCGCCACGTCGTCGCAGCTCAGGGCTGGTACGTGCTTGTGGACTCCGCACCCCTCACAGGCTGCGTGTGGCCCCACTCCTTTGCCCTGCACGCTCTTCCCATGCCTGCAGACGCGCAGCCAGTACGAGGAGGATGAGGCGCGTGTGCTGCGGCAGCTGGCTGAGGCCATTGTGCGCTCCCCTGGTGCCCCCAAGTGGCTGCTCAAGGTGGATGATGAGGTGGGGGGTGCGGGCCATGCGTTTGTGGACACCCTCGCCATCGCAGGCGCTGCAGATGTACTGGAGCGGTGAGTGGATGGGGGCGTGAGTGGTGGTGGGTCGTCGGGTGCGTGCGGCAGGTGCTGACTGGGCATGCCAGAGGAGGGGTGGCTTGGGAACATGGATATGGGTAGGGCCACGGCTGTAGCTTGTCTGGCAGCAGGGCATGGAGGTCAGCAGCGCCACACATGTGCTCAACCTTGTGTTTGTTGGTCTGCTGACCTGCGGCCCGCGCGTACCCTGTGCTGTGGCAGCACGCTGGTGGAGGAGGGCGGCAATGCGGCGTGGGACCCTGCAGTGCCCTTGAGCGACGCGCAGCAGGTGGCTGTGTACCGCATGAACGAGCTGCTGTACCGCCAGCTGCCACGCAAGCTGCAGCTAGCAGGCCGTGAGGTGTACCCCACGTACCGCGACTTCATCAGTGCACTGGCAGTACGGGGTGGTGTGATAGAGGCGTGCCCCAGCCGCGTGGTTGGCTCACCCCAGGCCAACCTGTTCGTGGACCCTCAAGGCAATGTGGCCTTGCTGTCCACGCATGAACGCATCTTTGCCCAGCCCTACCGCGCGGTGGGCTCCACATTCCCCCAGACCTCAGTCCCACACCGGGCGCTGCTGGATGCAGCGACAGCGGTGGGCACGGCGTGCTACCGTGCGGGTGCCGTCGGCCACGTGGCAGTGGATTTTGTGACGCTGCAGGAGGAGGTGGAGTCGGGGGGTGCGCTGCGGCTGTGGGCCGTGGACCTCGCACCCTTCCCCACGCCCTCCCTCATGGCCTTCCAGCTGTTCGACTTCCTGTCGGTCGGCGCCTTCAACCCAGCCACCGGCGCGTACATGGTAGACATCGGCGTGGAGGACGGGGATGCGTCTGTGTCCACCTCGGTGCAGGAGTCAGCGCTGCCCTCCGCAGCCACTGGCGCGAGGGCGGCACCAGCAGGAGCAGCCACAGCCATGAGTGCAGGGGCAGGTGTACCCACGGGCACCTTGGACGTGGAAGGCCTGCCTGCAGAGGGCCCAGTGCTGCCCGGTTCATCGCTACTGGGGCCCCGGCCACCCACTGCAGAGCTGCCCTCCAACTTGCCCTCACCACGCAGCAGCACAGCCGGCACGCAGGGCATGCTGCAGGCCGGGGAGTTTGACGGGGCTCTCGACAGCAGCCGGGGCGGTCCGTCCACTGCGTACGCCGATGCAGGCCGCAGCAGTGGCGGCGCCAGCAGCATTGCGGGCGGGACAGGCACCGCACAGGGCCACAAGCATGGGGGACCACCTCCGCCCACACACCGCTACTTCTTTGCGCTTGACGCGGTGCATAATGCCGCATTGTCCGCGACGCCCCCGGCTCGCTTCTTCCACACCTGCTGGCAGGAGGGGCTGCACTTTGATGTGGACCACCGGGTGGGGGTCATCTTCAACCTGGCGGACTCCTACCTCATGGGTACACTGGGGATCATGGTGGTGGGTGTGGCGCCCCATGAGATGTACGCCACCATGCAGTCCGTGCTCACGTTCATCACGCTACGTGAGCGCGAGGTGGCGGCCGCAGCAGCGGCCAGCATGCCAGGCAGCGGCCGTGCAGCCGACAGGCGCGGCCCCACAGCAGAGCAGGTGCGGGCGTTCAGGGAAATCCAGGCCCTGGTCAAGTACATGGCTGAGAAGAGCATGGCAGTAGCCACAGGGCTCATTGCGCCCACAGCCATGCCGCAGCCAGCAGCTATGGGAGCAGCGGGCCCGGCCCCCAGCAGTTCCCAGCCTTATGCACAAACAACACTGCGGGCCAGCATCAGCCGAGGCAGCCAACGGAGCGTGCCCACCACTGCCCTCACAGACAGCACGCGGGGGGGAATGTTCACTCCCAAAGGGTTATAACTAGTGGAGCATGCATGGGAGGCGCATGGCACTGGGGTGACACCTGCCTTTGCATCTGGCAAGATCAGCGGGATGCAGTGTGCACCTGAGATCGTTTGGTGACTGGAGCGTCTGTATACTCATATACCGTACTGTAACCTCAAATGTCATGCTTACAAGGGAAAGCCAGGTTCCTTGTGTTGCAACCTAACCTGCACCAGCCACTACTTAGTACGTCTTCAATGGCCTACCAACCAGACGAACCAGTAGCATTCTATTGCCACCCACCCCAACTCCTTACTAAGGCCAGCCCACAATCATGGTGCAAATGTGAAGTCCGCTGCAAAGTACACAGTGATCCGTTCAACGCGTTTACCATCTCTACTACCCTGAGGCCATACATCAAAAAGCAAAACGCAGCACCTTCAACATGCAGCCCTGGAGCCCACACCCAGCATGGGAGCATCATCTATCCAGCAGCAAGTGCCCAGCACGGATCTAGTGACCAACCGCCCGAACGGCATACCTGCCACTGCCCTACTGCCACACCCCAGCAGGCGCCCGCCCAGTGCAATCACACATACGAATTCTAATGAGTGCAGCTGTGGACCACAACATCACTGCCCAGCGCCCGAAAGACCCCTCCTGTATGCACACAATGAACACCTCCTGCCTGTACAATGCTTAGAAAGAACCTTTGGTTCTCGGCCACCCACGCGCTAGTCCCGTTCAAAGCACACCCACCAGAAGTTCGTCCATAGAAGCTGCAACAGCGCCTGTTGTACAGACCAATGGGATGCATGGCGCAGCGTTCTGCGGCCTCATTTGCGCCCATCTTCCTCACACAGCACCTTCCCCAGGACCTTGGAGAACACAGCAGTGGGTGGTGGGAACGTCGGTGCAGCCACTGCCAGCGGTGTGCACGCTGCGTTGCCAGTGCTCACCCCAGGGCCACTAATTCCTGCAGCAGCAGCACCCTGGATGTTTATGCCCTTAGAAGGCGATGCTGTTGACTTGCTCCCAGCTTGCGCAGTAAGAGTGTTGCCGGCAGAAGCTGCAGGTGCAGTGCTGCACGTGCTAGGCTTAGATGGGGAGATGGAGGCCCCAGCAGCTGACACATTTGTATGACCGACTTGCTGCCTGGTGTGGTGATGGCTATGGTAGCTGCGCTGGCCGTGACCATGGCCATGTCCATGGCTGTAGCTGTGGCGGCTGTGGAGAGGTGAGGTGGGTGCGTGCCCCATAATGGTGTTGTTGGTGTAAGCGCTGTCTGTGATACCAACAGGGTTTGCGTAGCCATGTGGAGCAGACCCAGCCTCCCACCACGGCTGGCCATATGCCGCGCAGTCACCACTGCCATCGTACCAGCCGGCGTAACCACCCGCCCAATTGCTGCCATACGGCGGCCAGGGGCCGGACGCGTGGGTGCTGAATGGCTGGCCATAGTGCATCGGGCTGCAGCTGCCAGGAGGAGGTGCATCATAGCTGGGCACGGCAGCGTGGGGGCTGCTGTTGTATGCTCCACCGGCCGACTCCATTACTGACAGCTGATGCATGTGGTGCTGGCCGCCACACATCCCAGCAGCAGGACCTGGTGGGTATCTCCCGTAGCCACACCCACCAAATGCAAACCCTGGATCCATGCCACCTGCTGCTGCAGGGCCACCCAGGGCACCTGAGGCCCCGGTGTGCTGGTCTGCCGGCAGCACTGAGCCCGCTGCAGGCACCCACACCACAGCGGTTGTGCCAGGCCTGCTGCTGCTGGGCGTGCCAGCCGCACCTGCCGCACTGGCACTAGACAGATGGGCGGCGCTGCCGGCAGACGCAGCCCCACGTGCTGGCCCGTCCCCAACCCCCAGGCCCCGGGTGAACTGCCTGTCGGGTGGGGTGCGCGGCTGCGGGCTGGAATGCAGATGGGGTGTTGGGCGTGTTGCAGCTACACGTGGCCCACCACCAGCCAGCTCATTGTGCCGCGCTCCTGCTCCAGCCCCTGCAGCCTCCCACCCGCTCAGGTGCGCACCTGTGTGGCTGCCTTTGCTGCGCAAACTGCTGCCCGGAGGTGCTGGCAGCGGCGCTTTGAAGCGTGCAGGCGGTGGGGGAGGCGGGGGTGGGGGTGGGGGTGGCTGGGGCAGGAGGCTCCATGGCACGGCTGCATGCGCATGACTGGGGCTGCGGCGAGAGCCACGGCTGATGGCTGGTGCTGAGGCCTGCTGAAGGTAACTGACCGCGCCTGCGCCGTGTGCGGCAGGCCCACCTGGCAGCTTGCCTGCACGCAACACAGAACGTGAAGGCAAGTACAGTACAGCATGGGTGCAGGGAAGCACTTGATCCTCAAGTGCCCGCCCCCCAGAGTGCGACCCAAACCCAGATCAGGACCAGGAGCAGGGCCATGGGATGCAAGACTACAAACAATATCGCCAACACTGGATAACTGGTACCACACCGCAGTCTCACCTGGCGACAACAGCACACGGTCTGCACACCATGAGCTGGGGTCCTCAGTGGCCTCTGCCTGCTTGCCAAAAGCCGAACCCTGACCAGCACCGCCCTCATTCGCCCCAGGGCCCATCACAACACTCAACAACTGGCGCTGTGCATTAATATCCTTGCTGCCTGTCGCTGCGTGGCCCGTCACCAGACCCACCCCGTCCACTACCTCGTCACCTGGCAGCAGCTGGGCAATGTCATGGGTGCCGGTATCAGCGACAGCTTGACGGCTGCACGTGATGTTTGCTGCTTCGAGCTCAGGCGGTGGCCCTGGCCCAGCTGGAGCCAGCCGCAGTGTGGCATCACCCTGAGCTGCGCGTGTCCAGGGCTGTGACGAGCTGCTGATCTGCCCAACCACCAGGGCGGCTGCAGCTGCTGCAGCCGCGGCCGCCCCTGCCAACTCACTGTCTGCATCACCAGCACTGGCTGGAGGCAGGCTGCTGAACCCTGCAACCATGGGAGGGCGTGGGAGTGCAGGGCATGCGGACTCTGTCTGTGGCGGTGCACCACCCATTGCATCACAGCGCTCAGCCTCCTCATGCAGCTGCGCCAGCTGCGTGCGCCACATGGCCAGCATGGGGTGTACAACGGGCGGTGCGGTTGGGGTGGCTGCGCTGGGTACCCAACCTGGGGGTGTATCCCCGTCGCCACTGGTGTGACTGACGGTTGTGGTATCTAACAAGGCATGCAGGGGGCTGGTGGGGAGCACCACTGCCGGAGGGGGAGCTGCAGCGTGTGGAGTGGTGACGCGTGAGGGTGGCTGTGCAGCAATGACGCCGCGCTGCAGCTGGCGCAGCCACGTGTTTGCTGCAAGCATGGGTACCTCCGTCTCTGACAGCTCTGCGTCTGCGCACATGGTGGCTGCGGCATCCGTGGCAGGTGCTGCAGCAGCAGCTGTGTCTGTTACTGCGCCTGCGGCACCAGTGGTATCCGTGCACCAGGCCATGTCCACCACGCCTGCACGCACCACAGCACCTGGATGTGCACTTGCTGGCTCTGCTGTATCTGCGTTGCCGCTGCCTTCCTGGCCTTCTGCAGCAGCGCCCGCGCTGTTGCCATTATCACGTGCTCTTTGTGGCTGAACCTGCGGTGCCGGCGGCAACAGCGCTGGCATGGGGGCCGCAGGGCAAGGGAGCGCGGGAAAGTCTTTCACCGACTGAATGCTAAATGCTGCGCGCCGTTCGCGCTTTGCCTTGGATGCTTCGCGGCGAGACATGCGCTTGCTGACAGCATGGCCACCTTCACCTGCCTGAGATGCGTGTGCACCAGTTGGTGGTGCAGTTGCACGAGCATGGTGCGGGGTGGGGGGTTTGGTCTGCGCGTCATCAACACCAACACGCCGCCTGCTGCCTCCCTGCTGCTTGCTGGCGCCCACACATGTTGTTCCCTGCAGCCCTGCAAACCTGCTACCGGGTGCAGAGCCCGAATGCTGGTATGAAGACTCTGTGCCAATGCAGCCGCACTCCTCAGCATGCAGGGCTGGCAGGGCTGCTGCTGCTGCTGCTGCCGGTCCAACATTGCGGCTTGCATGATGTGGTGGTGGGGTGTGACTTGTGGCATCTGTTTGCCCTGCACCAGCAGACTGCATGGGCGTGGGCGGCTGTGTAATGGCAGTGCACCCAACAGATGCACTCACTATCGTTTCCTTACGCTGTGGTCCAGGCAGCTTCAGTCCGTGCTCCTCTCTACCATGCTGCCTGTTGTCCAATGTGCTGGTGCATTGGTGGGCCAGTGCTGCATCACCAGCAACAGTGGGCAGCTGCAGGTTCTGTGCACAGGTGTCAGTAGGAGCACCGTCACCTGCAACCTCCATGCCCACTGGACCGTCCCTTGACACCTCACAGCACTCCACAGCAGGAGAACCCAGCTGGTCTGAGGCAAACAACCCCTGAGCTGTTGTGCTGCTGCTGCGCATGGCGCGTGTCTCATCCCCAGGCTGCAGGTTGTGGCCCATGGGCATGGGCGGCGGCTGATCCATGCAGCCACTTGCATCACTACATGGGCTGGAGCGAATAGCTTTTTCCATGCGTGCTGCCGCTGCCCCTTGCGCCATGGCCTCTCCAGCCCCGCAATCGCAAGTGCCACCGCTCTGGGTTCCAGCTGCAACAAGGGCCACATCTAGGGGCTCAAGGCAGCACGCAGCGGCACCCTGCTGTTCCCCACGCAGCCGGTGCGCAGGTGCCACTGCATCCTGGCAGCCATGTGCGGCGCTGTGCGCATCCACTTGCAGCACATGGGGCCACCCCACGCATGCGACACCCCCTGCGGCTGCCCCCTGCACCTGCTGCACGCAGGCCCCCGACTCATGCCCTGCCACATCCAGCGGCCCTGCTGGCGCCAGGTCCTGGCTTGTGTAGAAGCTGCTGCTGCCCTCTCGCCATGAGCTGCCCACCCCTGACGAGCTGCACAGCCTGGACAGGCCAGCCACTGATGAGCCTGGGGAGGTGCTGAGCAGCAGCATGCCCTGTGTCCCCTGCCCCTCCTTGGCCCCAAGTTCACTGCCGTGCGTCAGCTGGCCCCCATCCATAGCTGCCTCCTGCTTAGAAGACCAAGAACCCATCGATTGTCGCCTGCACGATCGAGGTACACGTAAGTGGAATGTAACTGCATACTACGCCCGTCAAGAGCTATTCATATCATACACGCACACGGGGAGGGGATATCGAGATCTGGAGGGATGCGCACCTGTAATACAGCTCCGGCACCCATTATGAGAGTGCAGATTGCATGTGGCCAATCATCGGGCATGATTATAATGAATTGCCGTCGCATTTTGTGCACCACATCACACGGGTTTCGGTTTCTTGTTCACCCTTTGTGCCCTGGTGTTTAAAATCAGTTTTAACATAGCATCCATAAATTTGTACCATGTTTAAATGATGACGAACATGATACCGTGTACGTAGGGCCCAAGTTATGGAGTCAAACCGCGTTGCCGCAACTGAGGCTATCTGTATATGACTGGTCTGCAACTATGGCGCTCAGCATTCACGACGTGCTTGGGGTCATCCAGTTGATTGCATCCATTTCCGCAATCGGGTCTCTGTTGTGGGCAGTATGGACGCATCGGTTGCTGTCGGCACGCGCCGAGGTTTCACTGCGTAGCCTCAAGCTATGCCGTGCAGCCATGGTTCCTATTTTGTGTGTTGCTCAAGGCAGCATCGTGTTCATTCTGGCACGGCAGCACGGACCATCAACATGGCCGTGCGTTTTGGAGGGGACCCTGCTCATCTGCTTGTTCGCATGGGCGGTGAGTTGGGCACACAATGTATGCGTGCCATGCTGGCTGTGTTGCATCGGGTGCACAGGGAATGCATGATGAGCACCGCAATATAACCATGCACTCACAGCACACCATGCTCGGCATGCTGACATGTTGCATGCAGGTGTGCCAGATTGTGTTGTGGCGTGGACTTGGCTCGCTGCGCGTGCTGCCTGTAACCCTGTGCGTGGAGCTAGCAGCTGGTGCAGGCCTCGGTGCAGACTGTGTGCCAGATCCCCACAGCTCATCTGATGCGTATGATGCAGACCGCGTAGCCAGGTGGGTACCACAAGGCTCGATGGCAGCTTGCACAGATGTCTTAAACGCGCCAGGCGTGTGTTTTGGCACAAGCCCAGCACCAGCTGCACAGCACCTGCACAGCATGTAACAAACACTGCATGTCTGCCGCACTCCATTGGTTACACCACCCAGTGGTAACCGGCCCTGTCCACTTTGCATGTGCTTAATTCTTGTTCTCATGGTCCTGCAACATGTGTAGTCTACCTCTCATGCTATCAACCTGCATGCAGCATCGTGGGACATGCAGTGCTAGTGGTGGTGCTACTGGCTGCCGTGGTGGTGGAGATGGTGGTGCTGGCGCATGTAGACGCCCTGCTGGCGGGGGATGCAGGCGGTGGGGAAGCCACAGAGCCGCTGCTGGTGCGCTGCTCCGCATGGCCCACGACCTGGCACGCACTTGCGTATGCACTTTGACATTTGTGTAGGCACGCCCGGCAGTGCTGCATGGTTGGGTTGTTGTGGGGTTTGATGCACTCCAACACACCAGGGGCATTTCTGCCCAACTCATGTTTGGCAATGGCGGGCCACAGGCCTCTCACCCACATGCTTGCGTCTTGCACGTTGCGTCCTGTCACTGGCGCGCCCCTCATGTGTGCCTGACACATCCATGCGCTCAGGCCAAGGAGAAAAACAAGGACAAGAGCAAGGCGGGCAAGAAGCCGGGCATCACGCGCATGAAGATGGTGAGTGGCATGTCCAGGCATTGACGAAACGGGCAGGGTAATCGAGCAGGAAATGCCAGAACTCCGTGCCTGCAACGGAGGGCAAGCCATCAACCTTGGCTGGCCCACTTCAGTCCCATCAGTGCTGTATGTGTGCCTCATGATGGCTCCTGCTAACACAGATGGCGAGTGCATTCCGTTACGTGCTGCCCGACTCCCCGGGACTGCGCACGCGGCTGGTGGGCTGCTTCACGCTGGTGGCACTTGAGCGCTGCGCCAACCTGGCTGTACCGCTGCTGTACAAGCACATGGTCGACACCCTGTCACAGGTGTGGTGGCAGGCAGCACACGGGGCAGGACAACTGTGACCAGCCAGGTGCACCAGCCACGCTGGTTCATGGCAGCTGGGCCAGCTGTGTGCATGGAGGGTGACCCTGACTTCTGCGCACCGCTCTGTCGCCAAACGCATCGCTGCTGTGGCCCACTGTGCAGGCGAGCGCGCTGCGGGCGGCAGCGGATGCAGTGCGCGGCGTGCTGTCCGCCATGCCGGTGCCATGCAGCACGGCCGCGTCTGTGTCGCTGGCTGCTGGGGCGGCAGGCACTGCGGTGACCCCTGCCCCTCACGCCCCCGCTGCACACAGCAGGCTGAGCCACATGCTGCACCAGCTGCTGGCCTCGAGCTTCGGCCTGCATGGCAGCGCAGGCGGTGTCAAGGGCGCTGCAGCAGCTGCGTCCAGCACAGCCACCGTCGCAAGTGCGACCGCGGCAGTGGCCGCTGGTTCTGACGTGTCGTCCGTCAGCTTCTGGTCAGTGTTCCACCCCTGGGTGACTGCATACCTGGCAGCATACTTTTTGAGGGGCGGCAGTGGCATGGAGGGCCTACTGGCGTCCATGCGCGACATCCTGTGGGCGCCCATCACACAGGCGGCGTTCAGGTGCGGCGTGGGGATGCACTTGCCATGGGCTCTGGGGCTCTGTGCTGTGTGGCTGCACATGGGGCGTGCCTCTTGAACTGTGCCGCCTGGACTCATGCACACTGCGCCTGTTCTCAGCAGCACATGCATTGGGATGCTGCTGTGCATCGCCTGTCTTGCATGCGATGCGCCAGGCGCGTGAGCCTGGATGTGTTCGGGCACCTGCTGGCCCTGGACCACGCCTTCCACGTGAAGCGGAAGACAGGGACGATCATGCGCATTCTGGACCGAGGTACGTGCGTTGCGAAACCCGCAGATTGCCTTGTCCCTGCAGCAAGGCAGTGCCACTGTCAGCCTGCTGTGAGCCTGTAACAGGCCTGCTGTCACTGCCATGGTAGGAGGCGGCTGTAGACACATGTGCGCCCGTGCGTCAGGACTTGCGCACACACTATCTCACGTCCTCCTGTGCTCGCGCGTACTGTGTTGCACAGCTTCACCAACGTGTACTGCTGCTGCTGCCACACATAGGCACGTCCTCCATCCAGGATACAGTGTCCATCGTACTGTTCAACGTATTGCCCCAAATGGCAGACATTGCTGTGGCCTGCATCTACCTAGCCACGTCCATGCAGCCCTGGGCGGCTGCGATTGTGGCAGTCACGGTTGCCAGCTACGTACCCCTCACAGTCGTGATTACAGAGCGGCGGGGCGAGGTGCGGAAGCGCATGAACGCGCTGGACAATGCACGCGAAGCGCGCGCAACGGACATGCTGCTCAACTATGAGGTGGGTGAGAAAGGAACGGTGGGAAGGTACTGGCTGAGGCGCTCTCGAGCGATGGCTCGTCGTCTGAGTCCCTCCCTGCATTAGCTTCTGTGTGCTGCATCAATGCCTTGCGGGGCACCCATGAGGTAATGGTGCTGCACCCGGCCTACACATCAGAAGAAAGGATGGACGTGCATGCTGTGTGGTTCTGTTGTGGCAGGTGCCTGCAGTGCAAGTTACCAAGCCTGCTCACACACCACCTTTCTGCGTCATGTTGGTGGCTGTAGACTGTCAAGCTGTTCTGCGCTGAGGCGTTGGAGCTGAACCAGTTTGATGCAGCCACACGGCAGTATCAGGCAGCCGAGTACTGGCAGCTCGCATTCCTGGCCCTGCTGGCTATTGTGCAGGTGAGGGGCTGTTGCTCAGCTGCTGACGTGTTCTCCACTATGGGCACTGCTATGTTTGATACCTGCCAGCCTGCGGCAGTGCTTGCTGAATTTGTTTGGCCTGCCATGCGGCAACAACAAACGTGTGCAGCACGCTCCATCCATGAGGTTGCTGACATGCACACGCAGGGCTGCGTGGTGTGGGTAGGGCTGGCCACGGGTGCCGTGGTGTGTGTGCTGGGTGTGGCGCGTGGCACGCTCACAGTCGGTGATGCAGTGCTGTTCATCACGCTCATGAACCAGCTCTATGTGCCGCTCACCTACTTTGGCTCCTACTACCGCCAGGCAAGTTGATGGTGTCCAGTCCTCCAGCTGAAAGCCTTTGTTGGTCCCATACAGAAGCGCACATTGGCAGCCCCAGTCAGTGCTGCACCCACAGAACAGGCAGGGCAGCAGGTGGATGGCCTCATGCACCTCACCCTCCCTGGCATTTGGCGTTTAAGCCTGCAGCCCTCCCCATACCATGCCACTGCCACCCCCTGCATGCCTCACTCCTGGCTGCTGCCCGTGATTGTTGTCACTGACGACACCACAGGTGCAGAAGGCGCTGGTGGACGTGGAGAACATGTTTGAGCTGCTGGCCACCCCGCCACAAGTGCAGGATGCGCTGGGTGCCAAGGTGCGGCTGGACCTGCGTCAGGGACTTTCATCACGTGTACATACCGTATGTTGGGGCGCTTGCTTGCCCATGTTTCCCGGCCCAGTGCAGCCCTGTGCTATACCATCTGTGCTCATGCTGCTGCGGCTGTGGCCTTCCCCCACAACGTGATCACCTGGCTTGAGCGTGTCAGTACAGTACACGGGCCGGTGCTGAGCCTGCCACTGCACGTGTGTGCCACATGTACCCACACAGCCGCTGCGCGTGACGACGGGCGCCCTGGCGTTCAAGGACGTGGTGTTTGGGTACCACCCAGAAGGGGAGCCGGTGCTCAAGGGCATCAGCTTCACGGTGCCAGGTGGGAAGTGCTTGCCCTCCTCAGTAGAGTATGTGCAGGGTGCAAGATTCGAACTAGTGCACATCTCAAGGCCCCTGAATGCTAAAACGTGGGCATCTGTTGAGGCGTCTTGCCAGGAGTCCCTGGATAAGTGATGTTCTTGCCGGCACCGCACTTTGGTCTTACCTGCAATAATGTCCCTCCCCTCGTACCTCCTCGGACTCCTGACAGGCGGCAAGACACTGGCTGTGGTGGGCAGCACTGGATCTGGCAAATCCACGATCCTCAAGCTGCTGCTGCGCTTCTACGACCCCTGGTCTGGCGCGGTGCTCATTGATGGCCAAGACATCAAGCTGGCTACACTGGTGCGTGATTGCATGGTGCAGCGTCATCCGTTTTAAGTCAGCACAAGCCACAGGTGTCAACTCCTTCGTGCACAACACCACGGAATGTTCGCTGCCACTGCTGCACGCTCTTGGTGGAGGCCCGTAGGTAAACTTCAGACTCATTGTAGGCCAAAGCTTTACCCTCAAGTTACCTCTCCGGCAATGCTGCAAGCCCCCTGCACTTGCTGGTGCTGTGTGCCTCATGCCTCATCTGCAGGGTTCTGTGCGCCGGACCATTGCGGTCGTGCCGCAGGACACGGTGCTGTTCAATCAGAGCATCGCGTACAACATCAGGTGCGCTGGGACGTTGCTTGGCAGCAATCACGTTGTAGCTGCTGTAAAAAACTGCGCTTGGGATCCAGCACCTGTCAGCGTGTGTCTGCGCACCGCACACCATGAACTGAATGAGCCCGGCCTGAACCTGGACCACCACAGGTATGGTGCACCAGGGGCCAATGACGAGGAGGTGGCCCATGCGGCTGCAGTGGCCCACATCCATGACGCAATCGTGACCTCCTTCAAGAAGGGCTATGACACACGTGTCGGTGCGTTGTCTAACCTGGCACTCATGGACCTGCGTGGCTGCAACACACGTATTGTTAGAACTTCAGCAGCACACCCAAACTGCTACGTGGAGATGCGTGCATTGAGGTGGCCCTCCTCATGTGCCTGCCACTGGCCACACTCAGGTGAGCGTGGGCTGCGGCTGAGTGGTGGCGAGAAGCAGCGCATTGCATTTGCACGTGCCGTGCTCAAGCGGCCCTCCATCCTGGTGCTTGATGAGGTGAGGGCTTGGGGGGCATAACAGGCTTGTGGCTGATGGACACAATGGAAGTGCAGCAGTAGGTGTAATAATGCTCTCAGCATGAGCACATACATCGCAGTACCTCCGGCCTTGTTCAAGCAGCTGAGTGTCTGATGGACACTTCCTGTATTGCTGCTTCCTATTTGTCGGCCACAAAGCCAAAGCATGGTACGTGCTCTCTCATGGTCGCGTAAGCATGAGATGTGTATGGCTTTGGCGGAGCCAACAGCACAACACTGTTTCTGGCGCATGGTGTACAGGCCACCAGTGCGCTGGACTCACTGACGGAGCAGCAGATCAACGCCAGCCTGGCCACCATCCGGTCACGTGTGACCACCGTGATTGTGGCGCACCGCTTGTCCACTGTCATGGACGCAGACATGATCCTGGTGCGCGCGCCATGCGTGGATGTGGTACAGCGTATGTGTACTGCTGTGCTACTGTACCGCGGTGCACTCTGTGGCCCCATGTACCGTTATTGCCTTGGTTGGTCGGCCCAATTGGAGCAGGTGCAATTGGAGTGACGTGTGGTGGGGGTACAATGTTAATGGCACCACCAGCAGAAGGTGCCTTGTGCAGCAAGCATGCGGCGCCGTTACCATTGTTGGAGCATCCTATCTGCTGCTGCTCTCCATGCCCTGCAGGTGCTGGCACAAGGGCGCGTGGCACAGTGTGGCTCACATGCCGAGCTGCTGGAGCAGGGCGGGCTGTACGCGAGCATGTGGGCGCGGCAGCAGGACACGAGCTCCATGTCATGCCAGGACCTGGCAGACCTGGAGGCCCGGGCCACAGCGGCAGGTAGTCATGGGGGTGGCGGTGGGGCCACCACACCTGGCCGGCCCCAGTCAGGAGCGGCCGGGCGTGCAGCACGTGAGCGCACGATCAGCGCCGCAGGCACCGCGTCAGACGCGGAGACAGAGGGCGGGGACAGGGACAGCGGGGATGAGCAGGAGGGGGGCGGATACATGCCGCCGCAGCACCTGCCGGCCACTGCGAGCAGCAGCAGCAGCCTCAACCACTATGGCACATCGACTACCACCAGCAGCAGGGGCCTGCACGGCCTGCACCCATTTCGTGGCGCGGCGGGCGGGGGCAGCGGAGCCTGCGTCCCAAGCCGCTTTCGCCCGCCCCGACCACCTCCCCGGCCAGTGGACGCCCTCGTCCTCGACATTGCCAGCCTGGAGAGCCGTGGGAGCATGGGACATGATGACGCGCCGCCGACCACCGGTGGGGGCACACCTGCATACTCGCGCCACCCTACCCCCACGCGCACCCGGTGGGCCCACGACCACGACGAAGACGCCGCCCTGGTGCATGCAGCACCCAGCCCCAGGGGGGGACCGGGCGGCAGCAGCGATGCAGCAGGGCACACAACAGCAGGGGGAGGAGGCGACGTGGGGGAGTGCGAGCGCACGTCAGCTGGCACAGCAGCCGCTGCCCGGCGGAGCCTGGAGCTGCACGACTCTGAGGCTGCAGCTGCGGCCGCTGCCGCCGCCCTGCTTGGATCCCCCCGTATTGAGCAGCAGCAGCAGCAGCAGCAGTGATGGGGGCGGCGGTCCACAAGGCAGTAACAGTTGGGGTGAGAGTGCGGTGTTGCTGGGGCTGCAAGGAGTTGGCAAGGCCAACTGCAACGGTGAGACACGTATCAAACAAGACTGAAGATGGTGCCCAACAGGGTGACATCTTGGTCGCAGGCTGATCTGCACACTGACCTGCTCTGCTTCTTCACCAACCTCACAGCAAGTCACCCCAACATCATTCCCTCAAACTGGGCATTGTGAAAATGAACAGCCGCAGCGGTCGTGTAATGTGCTTTATCATCACAACAGGCGTGGCCTCAGCGTCCATGACATGCGATGGCGGGAAGTACTCACAGCGTGTAACAAAAGGGTGTACGCATGCCTAGCGATGAGCTCCCAACACAATTTTCATTGACATGTAATACAGTAGTTGAATTGTGATGCATGTCGGCAGCAGCCAGACTGTCTTCAGCACTCAACATCAGCATAATGGACAGCTGGATGCTCCAGCATGAGCACAAAAATGTCTGTGCCACAATATGCGCAGCTGGTTGATCCAGCTTCATGCGTGCGTGAAGATGTGCTGCACTTGACTGCTGGCGCTTCCATAACACCAGGCCATCCTGATGAACAGAGGTGGCTTGCTGGCTGTGCGTCTGGGGTCGTTTTGGGCAGTGCGCCCTGACTTGCACGCATGACGCACATCTTGGTGGTCCTAGAGCGTGAGCACCAGCAGTCGCCTCCCGGTACTCATGCAGGATGACAGCAGCAAAGCATCATAAGAAGGCGCTCACCAACTCTGAGGAGTAGGTGTGGCTGCGGCGTGGCTTCGTGCGGACAGCAGAGGACGCAGAGGCATCTGCTTGACGCTTTGCCATCGCAGACGTGCGAAGCACATGTGAGTTCCGAGGCACCCACAATGGCATCCATCGCAGACACACTTCAATGGCCGCTTCTGTACGTGCTGCGGGTGTCGGCAGCTGTGTGGATGTGCCCCTGGCTGCGGGAGCCAGGCAGCTGCTGCTTCCAACTGGACACACCTCGGCTGTTGCACACACAGCTTACCCTGAACTCATGTGTGCCTACACTAGTACACCCACAGCATGTGTGCTCCCCAGCCCCACAAGGGCATGCACTGCGCTGCACAGTTGAAACCTACCCGGCTGTGGAAGCCTACAAAAGATGTCACTTGCAAACCTGAGCCATTGTCAGATCTGGACTTCTGGACCAGCATACACTTCACTCTACCTGCCTGCTGCTTCCTCCTCAGTGGTCCTGCAGCTGCAAGGACTGGAATGGAACTGCAACTTGATTGTTCTGGTTCTCTATTGCTGAGCGGAGCAGCTGCTGGGAGCTTGCTCCAGCATAGCATGCTGTGAGAGTTGCAAGTTTGCTCATTTGGGCTTGGGATGGGTGGACACTTGGCTGGACGGAATGGAGCACCAATGGGACTGAGCTCACTTGTTAGTAGATGACCAGATGAGTGACTTGCAGTTGCCTCGTCCTCTATCGTTCAGTGATGAACTGTGGGACAACTGCTGGTTGGTGGTTGGTGAGCTGTGGCTGTCAGGCCCTGCCTTGTGTCATGCTCTAGTGCAACGCAAGGGCTGGGGTGCTTCTCATCACGCAAACTGTTCAAGGGGTGCGCTGCGAGGGTGTGCCTCATGCACACGAAAGAGCAGTCATGACTGGCCAAAGGACCTCTGTAACACAACATCTGAAGCTGCAAGATGCCCTCGACTGGCATGAGCACTGTGTAGTGCTCACCTGCCTATGCAAGCTGCATGCGTGCCACTTAGTTCTCAGGATTGGCATTTACACAAAAGGAATGTACAAAGGCTTGCTACTGTGAACACAATAACCTTTCACCAGGATCCCGCCATCCTGTGGCCAATGGAATGGAAAAGAAGGAAGAAAAGCCAGAATATGTTTATTAACAGACCAACACCCAAGTGACGAAGATCGACACACATAACCTGCAACGCCACAAACGGTGTGTATGGGGTTCCCTGCCCCAACAGCTCCAAGCTTGATGGGTATTGTGGTAGATCACGCGCCAAGGGCACATGCGGTACCTGATATGGCAAAAAACTGATGTACTCAAACAAGCCGTGAGCTGCATCGGACTGTGCCCATGACCTGGGCCAAACAATCTTCAAACACGCAAGCACCACCACGAAACAATCGGGTACTCAAGAGCGCACATAATGCATAAGATATAAGCCACGCGGCACCCTCCCTACGCCGCTGCGATGGCAGGTGCACAATATGCACCTGGTCGCACATTCCTGTCACAAACCTGCACTCCTGCACCACCCGTCACCACCGTGCACACTACAATGCCAAGCCATGCCACGAACTTCACCGAACTGAACCTGTCTGATGACCCCACTACTATTTTCTGATCCTGTGCCTGTCACCATAGCGGGTGAGCACCCGTTCTCTGCTTGCAACTCATCTATCCCCGGTCAACATGGCACACACATAGGCACATATGGCTCACTGCCTCATGCGCGTGGATCCATGCCCAGCGCCTGCTTCGTCTCCTCAAACACATACCAGCTGATGCCAGCTGCAGGCGCGAGCTTAAGGATGTTGGGGACCAGCCCCTTGTACAAACCTGCAGGTCACGCAGCGCAGGTACGTGTGTGGGCACATGGATGGCAGAGCGCTTAAAACATATACCCGGCTCGTGCATGCAGGCACCTAACCAGCACCTCCTTTTGCGGTACACATCACCCTGCTGGCTCTGCACACCAAGCCAGCCTGCAGTTCGGAGCGCGCACCCCACCCGCCCCCGCACCGCGCACGCCCTCTCGATGCAGCGTCTTCCGCAGCACATCCCCCATGCCATGGTACTTGACGGGCTTGTTCGGCCCGCCCTGCGCCTGCAGCCGTGTCCGAATGAGCGCGAGGGGGTACGACACGACTTGTGCAATGGAGCTGGACAGCATGCCGGCACCCAGCAGCGCCAGGTGCGGCGGCGCCTTGCCCTTGGTCTCTGCGTCATCTAACAGCTGCTGCTTGAACATCTCGAACAGCGCGATGTCCACACCGGCATATGGCAGGATGCCGATCATGGAGGGCACCAAGCCGCGGTAAAAGGGGCGGATCCCCCCTTCATCCCGGTGCATGCGGTACGCCGCGTGCAGGATGCCGTAGTAGGTGCCATTGGCTGACAGCGCCAGCCGCGTGCGGATAGTGTCCAGCGGGTACAGCAGGAACTGCACAGTAAAATGCAACAAGGTAGCCACAAGGGCATGATCTTGTTGCGGGTCAAACAGAACACCGTGGAGTGATGATGCAGCGCGGTGCAGCAGCCCAATGTCCCCCGGCAACCCACTTTTGTCGGGCATGGGTTGCTACATCACACACCTGTGCCACTGCGCCGGCAACGCCACCAGCCACCATGCGCTCCATGGGTTGAATGTTCTCGGTGTCACGTGCAATGATATGTTTCAAGGTGTCATTCAGTGTCAGCTTGAGCGCCGTTTCCGGAGCAATCTTGACCACATTAGCGCCGTTACCCTTGAAAAACGCACGTATTGACCCTGTGGGCCAAGTGCAGGGCAGCAAATGCTGACATCCTGCTGCTGCAGAGGCCTGGTGCAGTGTTGCTGTCACACAGCATGCATGGCATCATGGGCACTAGGCATGTCAACAGCTGCGCATCGGCACCTTCACTTGCCGACCATTCGCACCTTCTGCTGCCATGACCTGTATGCCCTGACGTAGCGTAAGCCCACGCTTGCAGCTGTCCTGAACCTGCAGGATCATTTTGAGCCTGTCCACTGGTGCTGTAGCTGTGCGGCTTATTGCCCCTGCGAGTGCCCCGCTGAGGAGCAGCTTGTAAACGCGTAGGTCTGCTGCCGCATCATGGTGCTGCCCTGCCTGGAGCCGCGCTGAGCTAGGACCTGGCCCTGCTTGAGGGTTAGGCGCTATCCCGTGGCTGTCATGGTTGGGTTCAGTGGGCTGAGGCACCACCTGCCCGGGGGCAGAACCGACTGCTTTACTGATAGACTCTATGGCTGCAGGGGACGCTCGCCGCAGGCCAATTTGATTCACAGCTATACCAGCTAGACCAGCGGATGACCGCGAGTCCATGCCCGCAAGGGGCGTAACCTGAAAACTGAATTGACTTGTTGAGTACGTGAGCTTGCACACGCGGGTGTCTTTAAGGCGCTATTGCTACTCTGCAGAAAACCCAGATGGGAATTAGCCTCGATAATGTTCCAATCAGTGACTACAAGTGAGATCACAAAGCGCGGAAAAGCTCGCTCCAAGGCTACGAGGCCGCTGTACGCTGCAGATGCACGCATACATTGCGTCGCCGTTCCATACAGTGCACGGGCGGTGAGTAGGACAACACCTAACGTTTCGCAAGCAGTCGAAACAAAAGTGCGACGTGCACCAACTTGGAAGGTTCACATACATTGAGGCACCAGCATAACTGGTTCAGGATAATCTTGTGGTGTGGTCAGCAACCTTGTCCCAATGATGCACATTATGCAATGGTCATGCTGCCACGACTGTGGATGCAGGAACGGTGCTTACAACGTGTAGCCCGTGTTTCATCACTGTGGCTCCAAGCGCCTCCTACCCGTACCCACAAACTGCACACTATAAGACCTCAAACAATGCCCACCCCTGATGACGAACGAACGCATGGTAACATGACGAGGCTGACTGACTTGAGCTGACTGAGCTGTCTGACTGGGCTGGCTTACTCATCGCCGTCATCCGCGCTGGGCTGCAGTTTGATGAGGTCATCAATCCGCAGGATGGTGATGGCTGCCTCTGTTGCAAACTGGATCATCTTGGTCTTGCTCATCGCCGGCTCCAGCACGCCTGCCTCTACATTGTTCCGCACCTTGCCCTCCACCAGGTCCAGCCCATACTGCGACATGTACTTCTTCTCAGGGTCTGTCTGCGCCTTGTAGTGGAACGCGCGCAGCGCGGCCACAAGCTCTGTTGCGTCCTTTGCCGCGTTGACTGCCAGCGTCTTGGGGATGACCAGTGCTGCGCTCGCAAACTCTCCAATGGCCAGCTGCTCACGCGACCCCAGTGTCGTTGCAAAGCTCTCCAGGTACACGCTCAGCCCTGCCTCCACCGCGCCGCCGCCCGCAACCACCGCCCCGCTCTCCAGCACACGCTTCACAACACACAGCGAGTCGTGCAGGGAGCGGTCCATCTCGTCCAGCATGTAGTCGTTCGCGCCGCGCAGCAGCAGCGTGCATGCCTTGCTCGTCTTGCACCCACTGATGACGATCATGTTGTCGTCGCTTACGCGCTCCTCCACAACCTCCTCCGCGTACCCCAGGTTGGACGCATCAAATGTCTCGTTGCCCTCCATGTCGGCAAGAGTCAGCACCACTGTTGCGCCCGTTGCGCGTGCAATGCGCCTGTTGCAACACAGTTCAGTAACACCACACAAACATGATTATCAGGCCGCCTATCCAGTATCCACCCAGCAGGCAGCACGCACAGCATGCGTGCGACATCTTCAACTCCTTCTGCTCTTATGATGTGTGGTGAGCCATGCGCCCCCCCACCCTCCCCACAACACACGCAACTGGCGTGTCTGGTGGTCCCATTACTTGACCCCCCGTACTCACTTGAGGTCATCCTTAGGGACGCGGCGCACAGCAATGGCACCCGCCTCCACAAAGTACTTGAGTGCCATGTCGTCAATGCCCTTGGTAGTTAGGATCACATTAGCACCAGCTGCCAGGATCTTCTGGATGCGCTCCTTTGTGATATCCAGCTCACGCTCACGGATCTGTGGATCATGGGTGCATGGAACACAGCAGCAGCACATGAAACTGTTATCCTACATGAAAGCCAGGAAGCAGTACGCCAGAGCCCCTGCAGCTGCCGGCGGAAAGGCAAATGCCAGAGTATGCAACTGTGCTGCACAGCTGCCTGAAGCTTTGAAGCAACCCCAGCCCCCACCTTCTCCAGCTCCTTGGGGTCGTTCACCAGCACCTGCACGCCCATCATCATGCGCGCCTTCTGCAGGTTCATGTCCAAGCAAGCAATCTTGGCCTTGGCGATGCGCTTGGGCATACCCTGTGCTGCACGCGCCATGTTGATGGCGTAACCATTCAGCAGCACGCTGTCATGTGCGCTCTTGCCATGTGCTTTCAAGACGTTGATCGCCTTGACGGGGTACTTGACGGCCCCTGTGTTCTCATCCACTGTCTTGACCATCTGCATGCATACACAGCACCAGCAATACAGAGCATCAGTACAATGCCGCCTCTTCGGCTTCCATGTTGGGGTGCACTATGTGCCTGGTACGATCAAGCTTGCGCCACGCCTGAATCAGTTAACCCACATTCTCATACCCCATATGGACAGGCCCCACTGACACACATTCACACCAGCGGGCACACACCTGAATTGCGTCCACCACCATTTGCGCAAAGAAGTCGGCGTCAGAGCCCACAATCTTGGAGGACATGGATGTCCTTGCCGCATTCAGCAGCGACTCCTTGCCCAGCTTCTCAGTCTTGATGGCCATGTGCTCATCGATGAATTTGCAGGCCTGCGTAATGAAAGCAGTCACGGTAAGATGCAGAAACTATGCAACGTCCACAAATGTATGGGTGGTGTTCGGACCCGACAGCTGCTGCAACATGTGCTGATCCCTCAAGCCTGCCACTGGTGCACAGTGGCCACAGCACTGTCGCGAATAATCATAATGGTGTCTCCGTTACACTGCTGCTGCAACACACACCTCGCGCATGGCCAGGCGGTAGCCGCTGATGATGTTGGTAGGGTGGATCTTGTTGCGAACTAGCTCATTTGCTTTTTTAAGCAGCTCAGCTGCAAGAATGACCACTGAGGTTGTACCATCGCCAACCTCAGAGTCCTGCAGCTCCGCAAGCTCCACCAAAATCTGCATGGTGTGTTGATGCATGGCAGGTGTCTGTTCATGCTCCATGCATGCAAGCCCGCGGGCTCTGCACGCTTCGTAAGCTACTGCATGGACAGCGACGAGCCTTTGAAGCGACTGATCGCTGGTAACAGGGTGTGCTGCCTGTTAACATGACAGCCCAGCGGCCCAAACCCCTGCAGAACCCAACCTTTGCAGCAGGGTGCTCGATTTCCAGCAGCTTTAGAATAGTAGCACCGTCGTTGGTGATGGTGACGTCGCCAATGTCGTCCACCAGCATCTGCACCATCAAGGAGTCCCATAGATCACCTTCCAGATGCACACCTGCAGAACCAATCAGCTTGCTTGTAATATTTACCTTGTCAAGACCCACAGGCCCCAGCGAAGTTTTCACGATGTTTGCGATGGCCGTGACTGCCGTGACGTTCTGCGTCCGCACATCCTGCCCGCTCTGACGTTCACCCTGGATCTGCAGGCGATTGCTCCCGCCTTGGGCAGGTGCAACAAATGCCATGCTAACAGATCGAGATCAAGAAGGCCGCGCGCGGGTTCAAAGTTTGCTATGTTGTGAAAGCACGCTTCCAATCAAGATTCAGTTGCGCGCCGCGACCTCCTTCCCGCGTCATGAGCGTAACTGGCCTCTTCAACACTGGTCACACGTGTACTTGCATGCCTGCTTTTCAGGGCCGTGCTGGTGCATAGCACTGAGCCCCCTTGAGACCACTGCAGCAAGGACACCACCACATTTCGCACCACTTCTAGTACCACATTTAAGACACTGCACAAGTGTGGCAAATGTGGTGGCTCCAGCCCAGGTGAATGTAGTGCACCATAAGTGTCCCATAAGTGATCAATCCTGAACCTCCCGATGCAACACGCTGCAGCGTCATGAAGCACCTTGATGTGCGTTGGCATGTATGCTCACTTCTGCAGTAGGTTCTGACATTGCCTGGCTGGGTGAGGGTGCACACGCTGCCCCACCACACTGGGACATCACCTGCCGCATGCAAGGTACTATTCACTTGCGCCGAGCCCACATGCTGCACGTTTTTTGCTTACTGCGTGCCAACCAGCTCATATCATACTACATACCGGCAGTCACAAAAGAAGCTCTGACCCCCAAACAACTGTACCCTCAAACAACTGTCCTGCCCCCTCAGCTTGAGCCCTCCTCCTCTCCCAGCACCGTGTTATCAATAAGGCGGACAGTGCCCTTGTCCTTGGCAGGGAACCATGCTGCAACAGCCAGCAGCGTGGGCTGCGCTCGCATGTCTGTGATCTTCTGCAGGTTGCCCGCATCCACGAGCTACGTGCGCGTGCACAGGTGTGTGTGCCTAACTGCTGCTGCTGGCTGTTGGCACGTGTGAAACAGTGTGGGTGATGATGCAAGGGCTCCCATCAGGCTGTCACAAGGGAAAGCAGGATGCACGGTCGTGCAGCAGTGCCACCAGCAGCTGCACCGGCAGCCAGCGATGCAAAATTGTCACCACCCACCTCCACATAGTCCACCTTGCCGCCCGATTGCTCAATCATTTGAGATACATGCGATGCCACCTCAGCCACGTCCTTTACACTGCCGTCCGCGTGTACACGACGCGCCCACTGCAAGCAGACCCACGCACCACGCAGCGCTTGTTGCATGATGTCATTGCAAGCCACACTCATCGCAGCTTGCAAGCTCCCCTGACGCTGCGTGGCTTTTCATGTTCCAGGCGTGCGCAGCCTGTGGCAGCCTGTGTCTCTTCCCTCTCTCTGTCCTCCTGGGATGGCTTGATCAGCACCCTCTGCCCCGCTGCGCCTTCCCCTCCCACACACCTGCAGCGCGGTGTAGATGGACAGCGCATTGGCGCGCGCCTCGCTGCTGAGCCGCGCGTTGCGTGAGCTCATGGCCAAGCCGTCGGGCTCGCGGCAGATGGGCATGCCCACCACCTCCACTGCAAAGTCTAGGTCGCGCACCTGGGGCGAGGCGCACATCATCACAGCTGCACCTCAGCAATGATGTTGGTGAGCAAGGGCCGCAGGGCCGGGCGGCACACCCGCACGGCAGCTCCACACCAGGGCAAACAGGCCACAGTTGGCATACAGTACAGCTGGCCGTACAGTGCTGGCGTGCCCCCACTGCTCAGCCAGTGCGCATCCCATCCAGCCTGGCGCTGCACGCACCATCCGCGTGATCACACGGAACTGCTGGTAGTCCTTGCGCCCAAACACTGCCACGTCTGGCTCCACAATGTGGAACAGCTTTGTCACAATCTGTGGCAGGAGGGTCAGGGCAGGCCAGTGCTGTATGGTTGACATCCTGTGAGGGGGCTTGCACACTGCACAGACCCCCGTGTGACAGCAGCGATAGCTGCCATTTGCTTTGCAGAGCCTCAACAACCCCCCAGCCGCTGCTTTCATGGATGCTCACCGTGGCCACGCCGCGGAAGAAGTGTGGGCGTGACTTGCCACAGAGGGGCTGCTGCAGCCGCTCCACGTGCACAAAGGTCTCATGCGCGTCCGGGTGCGCGCTCTCACGGCCCACCACGTTGTTGCCCTCGCCCTGCTGCCCCGGTACTGTAACGTACAGGGACTCAGGCTCAAACACTGCACTGCAGCCCGCGTCCTTGAGCTTCTGGCGGTCACCCTCCTGCGCCAGGGCGTGGAACACCATTGTACCACATGGACTCACTCCTGCAACACCTCGACAGTGCAACACGCCTGCCTGCGCAGTGTCTGCCCTGAATCTGACATTGCACCACTCTCTCACATGCACGGCTGCTGAGAGAAGATGAGCACAGCCTGAGGTGGTTACAGGCTGAGCTGCATGCCTGTATACACGCACCGGGCTGCGTGGGTACACATCAAAATCCTCATTCGCAGAGAACTGGGTGGGGTTGACGTAGATGGAGGCAACCACCACATCAGCAAGCTTCCTGTTCAAGAATATGCATTGATCAAGCAGCAGGGATAACACAAGACGATGCACCAACCACAATGGTCATGTATGGGTGTCTTGTGAGTCAGGTCTCCCTGCGTCCCTTTGAGCTGTTATGGACTGAGTGCACCATCAAGTGTGTCTGTACCCTCATGCATGTGCTGCTCAGCACGTACTTGGCAGCGGTGACCAATGAGATATGGCCATCATGCAGGTACCCCTGCGTGGTGTGTCAATGCAAGTTCATGCCCATGCACCTTGTGCCATGTGGCAATTGTACTGATGCCCAGCCGTCACCAATCGCCATTGATGCTCTCAAGCCATCGTCATACTCACCATTGTGGGAACAAACGCCACGCGCTTGCCCTCCTTCTTTTGTTGCCGGGACCATGCGCGGACCTCAGAGGCTTTTGTGAAAATTGGAAGGTCCATTGTGTCTGTTGTACGCATACGTGCTGTTCGGAGCCTGATGATCGATAGCTCACCTCTTTGACAGTGTGTGACGCTGCGTCTCCTGATCGTTTTATATCGCTTTTCTAACTTGATAGATGTTGATGTGCGTTGATTACACTGGAGCTGCGATGGTGATGTACTGCACTCCTGGATCACCAACTCTCAACACATACATGTAAAGGAGCTGAGGAGTATGGAGCTGGTAGGATTGAATTCAGCCCCTCCTGCTTACTCGTCATGGGAGCATGGTCAGACGACCATGGGACCGTGCTGCTCCATGACATGCAGCTGCTGGTCTTTTACTGTAGATGTGCTCATGCTGTGCAGCAGTGCACACGTGTTTCAGCAGCACCGCATTGAGCTCTAGGGCAGGGAGAGGGGTGTGAGCTCAAAGAAACATGGAGTTTGGCACATTCGTGGCAGTGTGGCTCTCTGTGGCAGCAGTCTTCATATTCTTACTGCTGTTTGGAGGTGCGGCTGGCAACAAGTTGTACACATATGCTGATATTGGAGCTCAGCACGCCCCCAGCGCAACACCTGCATCACCTGCGAACAGCATATGCCCCTTCCACGAGTCGCACATGTGCTTGCTGCCGTGTGATCGCAGAATCACCTGCCTTCATAGGGACACCCATCGCCTCAGCCCACTGGCTGCTGACGCAGGGCATCTGGGAGGGCGTAGGGTGCGTATGTGCTACCGCGATGCTTGCTTGCATGGTCTGTGTGCGCACTGATGGGCCGCACTGTTGACACACGCAGATGGCTCATTGAGCGTGTGTGCGGGTCACGTGGAACACAGATGGTGGAGCGGGTGCTGGAGTGCTGCTGTGATCGCCCTAACCCCATACTGCAGATCTCCTACTTGCTGCTCATGGGTGAGCATGCTGAGTGTGTTTGTACAGGCATGCGTGAAGAACAGAGCATTGGGATAGCAGACCAAGCTGCATACACGGGCTGTGGAATGGGTAACCCATCGAAACGGGACACACAAAACGATTTCTTAAGATGACATGTCAAGGCACCAAAGAGCGCTTCTGCTCTTTGCACTGACAGTTTTGGCATGCAGCCGTGTGGTGCTAGTCAGGCAGCCTGCAGCCAAGCCACCTCTCTTCATGCTGTGGCATGCTGACCCACATGCGGTTCGTCAACGGGAGGCCTATGGTGTGGCACAACCGCTGGAGGTCTGATCGCAGCGTCCTGCTCATCGCTGCAGGCATCTGCTACTGGTTGTATGTCCAGCACATCTTTGTGCTGCTGCCCCCTGGTTCAATCCATTGGGTGACGGGCACATTGTCAGTTGCACACTCCCTGATGTGGTTTGTGGTGGCGTGCCGATCAGATCCAGGTGAGCCTGCTTGGTGAACATTCATGTAATGCTTCTTGCAGACTGATCCGCGCTGGCGATGTGGTTGCATCACACGTGGCAGCAGGCATCTGTGCATTTCTGGGTGTGTCAAGTGATGGCCTGCAAGCTATGGCACGGTCTGTGAAGCGTGAACCCTCACAAGTTAGCGATCTTTACTTCTTTAGACATCCTGCTGTGGTGCTGCTGCACAAGCAGGTACTGTAACTCATGATAACGTGGCTGCACATCGTGCACTGTACGCATGCGACGGGCACATTTGGTGAGCGAGACGCGTTTCTGGTGGATGCGTACCGCTCTGTGCTACCAGCATCATCACTGCCATCCATCCCATTGGATGACAAGGCACAGTAAGCAGCACACACATGCTCCACAAGTGCTGCATGTTCACGCTTTCACAGTGCCAGTCTGGGCTGATCGGTGCTGCTGCACACTGGCTATGCTCCAACCAGGCCCGAGAAGCAGTGTGTTACATGCGGCTTTATGCGACCTGCGCGCTCTAAGCACTGCCGTGTCTGCAACCGCTGTGTCGCACGGCACGATCACCACTGGTGCGCTGACATGTGTTGTAGCTGGGCAGCTGCAAGCAGCTGGAAGCGTTTACGAATGCCGAGCGGTTGTGTTCACAGGAAGAACCACTGCCATGCGATGTGCTACAGGTGGCAGCATTGCCACGCAGGTCACATCGTCTTCTGCTCAACCTTGCTCCTTGTCTGTTGGCATGCAGTGGGTGGATCAACAACTGCGTGGGGCTGAACAACCTGCGCCACTTCCTGGCATTCCTCATCGCCAACATTGGCATGACGGTGTACGGCACTGTGCTGGGGTGCTTGTTGCTGCAGGCGCAAGCCGACCGCACAGGGCTGCGCAAGCACAAGGTGCGTGAAACGCAACAAATAGGTTTGTTCTCATCCTGCTCTGTTGCGTGCCATTGCATGCACGCTGTGATGCCATGGAGGTACTGCAGCAGCAGCAAGACATGCATGGAATACATCGGCTCAGTGCATGTGACATTGCATCGCTGGCTGCACAGGTGATGGATTGGACAACACGCAAAGTGCATGTGGTGCAAGCCCCACTGCAACAAGTGCTACAGTGGATTGTAGCAATGTTTCCTGTGGCATCAGCCGTCACTCTGTTCATGGGCATGGCCACGCTTTTGCTGCTGGCATTCATCGGCTACCATATGTACCTCATCTTTCAGGTGCAAGTCTGTGTGAATAACAGGCTGTGCTTCGAACAAACATGTATCATTGCCTGTGCGGAGAGAAGGTGCATGCACACATGACGTGCAAATCCCAGATCACCTAGGCCCACACTCTTGGATGTGCAGTGGCATCAAATGAGACATGACGGACGCATGTACTGGGCGCAGGGCAAGACGCAGTACGAGGTGTACCGCTGGAGGGACCTGCAGGTGCAGCTGATGCAGGAGGGTGCAGGGCCACGGCACAAGCAGCAGCAGCAGCAGGAGCACGGGCGCAAGCAAGGGCCAGATCCTCGAGAAGGGAAGGGAGATGTGCGAGCAGCCAAGGAGGGGGGCAGGGCCATGCATAGCGGTGCAAAGATGCTCCGCATGCCGCCAAACACTTATGACCATGGGGCATGGGCAAATGCACGTGAAGTGCTGTTTCCACAAACCACGTTAGGGAAGTGCAAAGAGATTTAGACAGGGGTAAGTTTTTTTCATCAGCAGGTTGTGCAGGTATGCTGACCGCAGTTCTGCAAGCCGGCGCTGTGCATGCAAAGGTGCCGTAGGGGCAAGGTTGGACCAGACCTTTGCAGCACAAGGCTAGGGGGTGGAAGATGGGCACAGGTAATGATCTATGCGTGTTCGGTGTGTTGTATTTATTGCATAACCTGGGCATGCCCACACTTGACGGTATCAGATGTGTTACATTGCTGTACATGACACTCCAGTCTGCCACTGACACAGTTGAGTTAGCTGAGTTCATTCTGCTTCTGCTTCAAGTTTTGCTGGACGGTTTGCGTGGTGATTGAAGGTGCAGGAAACTTATAGTACGAGTCAGAGCAAGTCCAACCCCCACACGTACACCAGCTATATCGTGGCCCATACATGCAGTAGTTGCTGCTGCCTGAGGAATGCCAGAAGGGTGAAGAGGCAGGCAAGCAACAGCTGACCAACACTTGCTCCAGAGCAGACCTACCGACAGCCAAGGACAACACACGTGCATGACTTGAATTCTCTCACTTTCCATCACGGCACGGTCTTCTATGGGCACACATCTATAACAATAATGCTCTTTGTGCTCCCGCTTCAGTTGTGAGCCTGTCTGAATGTCTGAATGTCCTGTTTTTGCGAGCCTGTCTTTTCTTGAGGGCTGATCTCCTGTGCATGTTGCACAATGCTGGGTGCTGGGTGCAGAGCTGTGCTCTGCTTCTGCTGCTTCTGCTGCTCGGCCCTGGGATGCGTATGTTACATTCGTTGCATCACCGAGCAGCAGCTGCGCCCTGCACTAGTGATGCAGTACAGGACGCTGCCGCGGGCCCATCCAGCACCAGAGGTGTATGGGCTTGCCAAGTCCCATCATGATATGATCATAAGCAAACAGCGTTGAGAGTTGGGGCGGCTTCAACATCAAGCAAGGAGGCAGCCAAAATCTGGTGCTCGCAAGGTAAGCTATGTGACACTCGAGAGAGCGCCACAGGCATGACTCGGCAATCGCCCCACAGCAAGCCTGAAAAGACAAAGCAAGCAAGACCAGACAAGGTGCTGGATGGTAGAAGCACATTAAGCAGCGCGCCTAGCAGCCGCCCCTGCCAGATTCCTGCCTAGATGTGATGCCAAGAACCCCTGCCAGACTCCGATGCCCAGATGCATCTGCAAACCCCCCTGTGACCTGGGCTTAGGTACCTGTGCAGGCCTTGAGAGGCGCGAAGGACAACTAAGGTCCTTCGCACCGTTCTACTCGCAGTCATAGAAATCACGGCAGACAGGCGTAGGGCATATAAACATGACATGTCATCGGGATCAGATGGCAGCCACCAGCTCATTAAAGGGTGGCAGGGCGCGTAAGGGGTCCTGCTTCCAATGCAGAACTCATACGGTAATTCCTAAATTGGGGTTGATGCGTTACATCGCTTTACCCAGGCAGCATCAGCGCCCCGTACTGCAGGCAGTACAGGAC